>JACXGM010024685.1:0-15629 GCA_016801145.1 Umbra pygmaea
AACAGCATCCTCACGTATGTGTTCCCTTTTTCCAAATGTGAGAGGGCGGTGTGTGCCGTCAGTGCGATTGCATCGTCTGTAGATCTGTTGGGGTGGTATGCAAATTGTAGGGGGTCCAAGGTGTCCGGAAGGGCGGCGCAGATATGAGTTTTGACCAGCCGCTCGAAGCACTTCATGATGATTGAGGTTAGTGCTACTGTGCGGTAGTCATTTAGGCAGGTGATGTAAGTTTTTTTTGGAACCGGGATAATGGTGGCCTGTTTGAAGCAGGAGGGAAATGCAGACTGTGTTAGGGAGAGGTTGAATATGGAGGTGAATACCCCCGCAAGCTGGTCGGCGCATCCTCTTAGAACACGGCCTGGAATACCATCTGGCCCTGGAGACTTCCGCGGGTTCACTCTTTTGAAAGCTCTTCTTACGTCAGCCACATCCAGGGTCAGAGTGCAGTCGTCTGGGTTCTCAGACAGCTTTTCCGGGGTGATGTTGGCCCCCTCAAACCGTGCGAAGAAGGTGTTGAGCTCGCTGGGGAGTGAGGCGGGGGGGTGGGTGTTGCAGCTCTTTCTGCCTTTGTACTCCGTTATCTGCCGTAGTCCACTCCACATGCGTCTGGGGTCGGAGCTGTCGTAATTGGACTCCAATTTGTCCCTGTAGTCTCTTTTAGCATCTCTGATGGCCTTCCGTAGGTCATATCTGGCCCTCCTCAGAGCCTTCGGGTCCCCGGAGTTATAGGCAGAGGACCGTGCTACAAGCTTGGCACGGACATTACCGTTAACCCTGACTTCTGGACTTGTAGGTGCTCCTCCTCCCCAGAGTTCTAGGGGAGACTATTCATGAGAGGACTGGTTTTGATAAATGACACTATTTTACCAGCGGGACTGATGGACTTGTGTTATAGTTGGTTGGTGCCTTTTACGCATGCCATAATTTAGTAGGGCAGGTTTTGAGTCAGGAGAAAAAGCTATGCATAGCTTGAAAAATCTGTGCAAATTATCTTCCGTCGGTTTTGGAAAGATATTAATGGCTTGCACCTACATAGAAGTCTGCCTGTATTGATAACATTTAGTTCCCAGACAAGATTGCAGATTGTGGCATTTGATGGATGTATATAAATGTCTCCTCCACTGTTTTGCTTTTGAATCCATCTTTCTTCAATCTTTGTACTATCTTTCTAGTTAACAATGGCGGTCACAACCTTTCAGTCGTGTTATTGGTCACAATAACCCCAACCCCAGCGCCTGACATAAGCACGATGTGGTAAAAGAACGCTTCTAGACCAGCAAAGAGTTGGTGCTGCTCTGAAACCAGTTTTCCTGGCCAAGAGTCGGTTCTTTGGCTGTCGAAAAAGCAAAGAACTGGTTCAAAATAGGCAATGTGAAGCATGATGGTGGCTCACTGTTTCTTTTAGGGGTGTGGGAGCTCTAAAGGCACAGGGATACCTGTGAAGATTGATGGCAAGATGAATGCAGCATATTATTAAACAATACTGGCAGAGAATTTGCATTCTTCTGCGCGAAAGCTGCGCATGGGACATTCCAGCATGACAATAACCCTAAACACAATGCCAAGTTGATCCTCCGGTGGTTACAGCAGAAAAGGGTAAAGGTTCTGGAGTTGCCATCACAGTCTCCTGACTTTAATATCATCGAGCTACTCTGAGGAGATCTCAAACGTCCGGTTCATGCCAAATGAGCAAAGACTTTGCATGACCTGGAGGCATTTTGCCAAGACGAATGGGCAGCTTTAGTTTTACTACCTGCAAGAATTCGGGCCTCTTAGACATCTATCACAAACGACGCTGTTGTTGATGTTAATACAGCATATTGAGAACTGAGGGTATGCAGACTTTTGAACAGTTTTGTTTAATGATTGTGCCATTCTGTTATGACCTACACTTGATTATAAATTGTTCTTAGTCAACTTACCTGGTTAAATAAAGGTTAAATTAAAAAAATATTAAATAAATCCCATGAGAAATAAAAATATTTTCTTTAAAAAGTGTTACATTGATTATCAATTCTCCAAGGGTATGCAAACGTTTGAGCACAACTGTAAATGTAACAACTTAATTTACATTATTGTCACTATATACGTGTACAGTATTGATGTTTGATGTTTCACAATTTTTTTAGAAGACCATTTTTCATTGGTCTGATTGGATCACCAAAGTCTCCCATTTCTTCAAGTTCTTCTGAGGTAAAGAAAAAGATGGCTCTTTATAAGGGAAGTCTTTTGTCCTTCAATCAATCAGAGCACCCCAATCCAAACATATCTGAGGTGTTTCACAACTTCTTCCGCTCTCACTTATGCTTCCGTCTGTGTTTAGATCTCTCTTCTTTCATTCTCTCATCAGTTTGGATGTTTCACACTGATCTGTATTCAGATATCTCTTTCTCTCGCTCTCTGGCTCTTGATGCAGAATGAGTGATTGTCAGTGTCAGAGGGGACCTGGGGTTGACAAAGCCCAGAAGTTACCTGTCAGTCCCAGGCACAACTCTTCTCTAAGCACAGAGGAAGAGGGCCTTTGCTCTACCACCTCTAACACTGAAGTGGAGTCACGCTAAATCTTAAACGTTCACCAAACTAGTAACAAGAATAAACTGTGTTTGCACGCAAGGGGTCTCAGCAACTTTCTACAGGTGTTGTGATTATCCCGTTTCAATAAATACTATGGGAATATATGGCCTATGGTTTTGCCATACATGCTGTCTTTACCTCCTTCCAAACATTAGTGCTGTTCTGGGATTTTTTATTCTTGAATTTAATAAATAACAGTAAAATGTTAAGTATTCATATGATTCTATGAGTTCGGTTGACACTCCTAGCATGTCCTGAGTTTGAAAATATTTTGGGAAGTTTGGTTACAGGTAGACAGCATAGGTTTTTAATATAATCGAGGTTGTGCACTGAACAAGGAAGTGTGACTGTTGCACAATTTCAGCAGTCACACATCTAGAATTTACTAGAATCTTTGAGCAATGTTTCAGTGTAGCGGCTGTGGAGTTGAAAAAACAAGGTCACAACAGTACAACAAAGACAAACGTACCCATGTGCAAGATGCAGTTTCTTGTAAAATGCCAAACATGGAGTTTTCTCTGGGGTTTTTATGCAAAATGTTCTCACTATAAGAATAGATGTGTTACCATTTATAATCATGTCTGCACATTGGTATTATCAAGAAACAAGCTGTGGATAATCTGTTACCATTGACAGCAAGCGTGTATGTATCATATTTCAGAAAAATCAACACTTCATATAAATTGAAATGTATGTCATGCAATTATATCCAAAGAACAGGAGGAAGCATAAGCTATGGATAGGTAGTCAGAGAAGGACACACAGTGGCCAAGCATTCTTTTATAATTTGCTCTGGTAAAGTGTCTGCTATATTACTGAAATGTAAGATATGACAATTGTGCACAGTCTAATAGAAAAACACACTGAAGCAATCAGTACCAATAGAAACAATAGGCCAATATGCTGCACTAAAGCTGAAATGCAGGCAGTCACTCATTGCAGCTCAAGTCAAAGAGGGCAAAGAAGTCAGTCGGCAGAACTAACACTGCAAAGGCAGTAACCAGAACTAATCTCATAAAAAATGAAAAGGTTCACCATGATGCGTGGAGCAAGGGAGACTGTGCCTTCACCGGATCCCCAGAGTCCCATGGAAAACAGGCATGCAGCTTCCCTATTTTTCCAGTTGAATGTGTTGCAAGAGTTTGGCACAATGACTGCCATTAGATATTTATTTAAAAACTTTAAAAAATTAAAGGTTTTCTTAAGATGTTTGCACTGCAGCCATCAGATCAGAAATCCATTCAAGGCCAAATGTGCGGAATTGAGTCAGGTGAACTGGTGAGGATTTGTTTGTACCTATGTGCAGGTTGAAGAAAGGTAGCATATCTTTGAAGGAAAGTAGTACATTTTTTTAAGGAAGGTAGCATATTGTTTTACCTTGCAATAATAATAATAATATTAATGCATTCAACTTATATAGCGCTTTTCTTCCAAGGAACCCAAAGCGCTTTAAACAGTGAGGGGGAAAGCCCACCTCATCCACCACCAATGTGTAGCACCCACTTGTGATGCACGGCAGCCATTTTGCACCAGAACACTCACCACACATCAGTTATCAAGTGGAGAGGTGAGTAGTTATATATGCCAATTAGGAAGGAGGGGGATTATTAGGTGGCCATGATTGAAGTGAGGCCTGGTTGGGAATTTGGCCATGACACCGGGGTTAACACCCCTACTCTTACAATAAGTGCCATGGGATTTTTAATGACCACAGAGAGTAAAGACACCCGTTTAACATCCCATCTGAAAGATGACACCCTACGCAGGGCAGAAGTCTCCATCACTGCCCTGGGGCATTGGGAAAGATCTTTAGACCAGAGGGAAGAGTGCCCCCTACTGGCCCTCCAACACCACTTCCAGCAGCACTGGTCTCCCATCCAGGGACTAACCTTGCCTGACCCTGCTTAGCTTTAGAAGCAAACCAGCAGGGCAATACAGGGCTATATGCTGCTGGCTTAATGGCTGCAGGACATCTTTTGGAATTATTCTAGCCTCTTAAAAGCAGAAATACTGTACAAAGCTATACAAAGTAATACATATTATATCAACTCTTCATTTTTCTGATAATTGTAAGAAACAAGAATGTATCCACTTCCCAAATTTCTGTCAAATGTTTCCATAGAGATAGTAATGGCAATGTTGTATCATTTGGATTAATGGTGTTTCCCTTGTACAAACGTTATATGGTCAGAGTTTTACTGACCTCAGATCAATGGAATCCCATTTTCAAAGAATGAAAGGGAAGTGGGCAGAAATAACATTAGTTAATGTCAACACAGTGATGGAGTATGAACAGCCCTTGATCTAAGTTGGGAAAAATCCAATGAGTTACTGCAACACAAGTAACCAATCAAAACTCACTGATGTTTCCAGATGTTACTGGATTAGCTGTTTAGCTGAATTTTCACAACGTGTTCTTTTTGTATTTTGTTAACATAACTGTGTGTTTTGTTGACTCCTGGCATGAATAAATTCCACTTTTTTTGTCAACCATTTCTGACAGGTAACACCATGTGATATTAAACAATACTTTAAATATTGTCCATCACACAATATTCCCCTTTATTATAAACACCCAACTTATTATATGCACATTTGTTTTGGTTTCGCTGATGGTTATGTACCTTAGGGTAACCACACAAACATATTATTACAGTTAATATAAATTACTTAAATTCACAATTTTCTGCGGCACTTATACATGAAAATAATCTTGAACTCTGAATCTGGAACACAGATCCCCCAAAACCATAATAAGCAATGTCTAACACTAGCCACAATTATCATAGATTGTTGCCCCTCTGACTGAACCCTTATGACCAAACATCATCCTCCTTTACCAACAAAACATAATTATCAATTTGAAACATCAACCTGTACACCCAAATATCATACGACCACCACTAGCAACCAAAACCCAACCGTCCTGTAGACCTTTCGATACATTTTCCTCTTGTCGTACTGTTACCAATACCAGCCAGCCCTCTGCATAATTTCAGTGTCACCTTGTTATTTTTGTTCCTTTATGGTTTCCCCTAGAGTTGTAGTATGTATATGTATAATGTTTAATTCATTCATTGTTCATTACTTATATGATCCAGTATACTGCTCCGTACTGGTACATGAGTCATTCATATCGTTCTTTTTGGCGCAGGCGCATTACTTCTTGGATTCAGTATACTGCTCGGTACTAGTATGTCGTACTAGTACATTGCCCGGTACTGGTACATGAGTCGTTCATTTCGTTCTTTTTTCGCACAGGCGCACTACTTCTATGATCCAGTATACTGCTCGGTACTAGTACCTGGATCGTTCATATCGTTCATATTGGGGCAGGCACATTACTCTATTATTCAATAAGATGTAGTTATTGGATTTGCACATGTTTGCTCATCACTGTAGACTGATTTAACTAGTCCAAACAAATGACTAATTTGACAAATGCACCTTTATGATAGTTTACATATGGATCTGTTGATCCTATTACAGGATTATGTACAAAATTAATATTTTAAGCTTTATGTTAATTGTTATTCTTTTCAAAGTCATATGACGCTGGATATTTAAAATAACGGGTTTACTACACATGTATGTATCCGTATTACTGCTTGGCCACTAAACGTCTTTGTTCTAATGAATTGATTATACGATAGGCTGTTACATTTTGCCTATGCACACTGCCTCAAATGAACAAATGTTTGAATAAAATAAAGTTCAGGCTGCGGGATGGAAGTGAACAACACACTTGACAGCTACACTTATTTTATTGCCTCAAATGTAAAACTTTTTACCAGACGTCGTATGAGATTAGTTCATTTTCTTAAATGTTTTTGGATTTGCGCAGGTGCATTACTTCTATGATCCATTATATGGTTAATTCATTTGGTTATTTCCTTCTTTTTTGTGAAGGCTTATTTCTATGATCCAGTACATACGGTACGGATCAGTATACTGGTTCTTTTCGTTCATTTCGATCTGCGCATGCGCAAATGAACAAAATGATTTGTTCATTTGAATGAACGAGATTCAAAGATACGATTCAGTAAAAAGTTTCGAACTTCCCATCACTACAGCGTATGAATGAGCGGCTGTTGATAAATCAGACGGTTGAAAACAATCGTAATTTAAATAACACGCCCAGAAGTTGCATGGATTAGAGACCTCTGCCTTAGAATTTTCCGACATGGATAAGCAAAATCCAGCAAAGAAAATGATTTCCTCTGAGATAAAATAAAGACGCTCAGGTCTCAGGTGCAGGCCAACCGCTTGGTTTTAATTGGAAGCTTAAAATCAGGCGTCGATTGTTCAAGTAAAATGCGGTGTTGACTGAGATTACTGCTATAGTCGCTGAAAGCGATTAACGAGAACCTGAAGTGTATTTCAAATAAATGAATTATTTTCACTAAACATTTCTGTCACATCCAGCCCTGGATGGGCTGGAATAGACAAGTAAACTGAGTTATGGACTCCTCATTTGATGTTGTATATACATGTTTATGTTCTAATATGGGAATTGATGTTAGTGTTGTATCTGTGTTGGTATTATATGTATATGGGTTGTCAGCACCCCCCTCTGGGCCCTGGATGTTATTAGATGGTGTCAGTCAGTGTCTTAATTGTCAATATGCTTGACTATTCATTACAGACATCTGGTGTTCAGTGTGTTAGCAGCTTTAAAAGCTCAGGTGTCCAGAGGGTGGTTGCTGATCATTTTTATATTGTCACTGTTGGAAGATGTTACAGAGTTGTTGAAGATTTTCAAGGAGCTAATAAATGCAGCTGTGAGAAGTGAGTCCCTCTAAGTTTGGAAGTAAATGCGTACGCTCTGTCCGTTTGTTTGGCTGTCAGTGTCCGTGCCACTGTTTAAGAGCACGTAGGCTATATAAGGATAACTGTTGTGCACTCGCTTGAGGCGTACCCTGCAACCTGCATTTCTGTACTGTTTTCCTGGATTGTATAAAATAAATCCAAACCTTCATTTGCAACCACCATTCTACTCCGCTTGGGACTTCCTCTCTCATCCACCACACCAATTGTGACAATTCCACTAGCTTTTTTACCAAAAATAGCACTTACTATATTAGAAGCTCAGAAAAAGATCCTGTTTCCTTCGGTGGCTGATGTGGCCTCTGATCTTCATTGAATGACACCGTTCTCCTGCGCAATTTTGTGGAGAACCCTGCATGCCATAATTATGTCACAGGCCTGGTGTGTATAGCAATCCCCCCACCTGACCCCGCTTACCCAAGTATATATATATATATATATATATATATATATATATATATATATATATATATATACACATATACACACACATACATCACTCTTGTGGTTTGTGTGCGTGTGTGCGCACTGTTAAACCTGCGTTCCTGCTTGTTTCGGGATTTGCAAGCGGTGTTAGGTACAGGGCATAACCTTTTTCACCGAGAGGAGTCACATCCAACCGTTTCACCAAACTATGTAGAACTATTATAATAATTGTAAGAGGGTGTAACTCACCGAAGAGATGACTCCAGCCATGCAGTGCACCCTCCTGTAGCATTGTTCCAATGCTGCAGTTTAGAAAAATAAAGAGACGCGCCTCCCACCCGGCCACCGGGCTACCACATTCAGAACAAACATCCTGGCATCACATATGATCCGAACGTTGATTGAATTAAAGTTTTTGCAATTGATAAATGCGTAATCATTCATGGATGGTGGCTACAGACGCAGTACAATCAATCGCCCAATTCGCCCCAATTGGAAACCCAGCAATCTCATAAAATTGTCTTTTTATCATAGTGTAAATATACCAGAAAGGGACTTCATAGCCGCCAAAACTGCTGGCATACTTCGACTATTGTTGGCTGTGATATATACCAGACCTGTCCCTGATCTCCCGTTGAAAGGTCCCAATGTAGAGAGCGCAAATTAAGGTCCTCCAGATCTGCCATCGTTTCGACTACAGGACTGCCAAAGCGCTTGTTTAAATAATTATATACATATATATTATTTGAATGAAATTGTTGTTTGCCTAATTTCTGAAATGTAATTTGCAATATGGGGTAGTTGCAATGCAGACACATTCTTAAATGATTGCTGGTTCAACAATTCACTGAACCGGGTGGTTCCATACAATGAACACCGCTAGTCACACTAGAGAATTTGCGTACACGAAGTCAGACCAGACGTAAGATTTTATCGCAGCCTACGATCACATTCAAATTGATAAATCCCTTGCCTTGCATAGGAATCAGCGTACGCCCATCGTACGCCTGTTTTAGGTTGTACGCACGTTTCATAAATGAGGGCCAATGCCTTTTGTTCATCCAGATGTCCTTGGTATTGAGTCCGACGTAATGCTTATAAGCACCTTAAGATCGTCGTCCCCTGAACTTCAAGATGGACTCCATCACCAATTTTGAGGCAGTAGTGCCAGCTCCTTTACGAAAGAAGTGAGGTGCGTATAACTCAGGAGACAACCCACACTATCTGCAGAGTTGACGGAAACTCAAAGAGACCAGTAACGAGTCACAGGTTTGCTGGTGTCAGTGATGAATAGAGGATCACCAGGCTTGTATCATGGTCGACATTGTAGATATTCAGTCACGGAGATGAAAGGACAAAAGAAGAATCAATATGAGAAATGACAATTGGAAAATCTTTACCATCACCAACCCTTAAAAACACATAGAAAGCAACCATGTACACATCATGTAAAAGAGAATCATTCAAAATGAATTAGAGGCATCACAAATGCAGAAGGAGTGTGGCATAGACAGCCCAGGACACATTCCATCAGTCGGCTCAGTCGCGATGAGAACCAGTAGCGTTCCGTGTATTTGCTGATGTCAATGATGACCAGATCACCAGAAGTGTCTCGCGGTAGACACCACAGACATTCAGACATGAAAATAAAATAACAACAGATTTCAATACGAGAAATGACACAAGGAAGTACTAAACCATTTTATCAGTTTTTGAACCTCTCAATATCAATGCAAATCTGACTTACCCATCATCAGAACTGATAAAGTGAGAGTTAAAAGGAGCCAAATGTTTAACAAGAGATTCTGTGTCACCTACCAGAAAACCTTTGTCTCCATCAGAGAACCGTTGTATCTTACCAGAGAACGTCACCTCTTACCAGAAAACCATCATCTTCTACCAGAGAACGTACGTCTCCTACCAAAGAACCGTTGACTCATACCAATTAAAAGGGCCCCAATGAGTTTCATCTTTGAACACTGCTTGCCCCATATGTCACAATAACCATTAGGACATTTGTACAAAACAGAACAAATCAACAGAACTAGAATAATTTGGTAGGCCACACGCCGAACCACTCGTTACTTAAGTTTGACAATGGACTAGTGTGGACTTCACCGGAAAACAGGAAATAAACAGAGGTATGTGCACTGGCTGATATTAGCACAACTTTTATGCATTTCTTTCACATCTACTGCAGTCAGATTTGCAGTGTTCAAACATAAGGAATCACTGCACATGGCTAGGCACTTGTAAAGACATTTCAAACATGTTAAGAGGCTAAAAGCACATTTTAAAAATGCCCCGTTTCAGGCCACCAGGTGCAAACTGGAGCAGGACGATTAAACTGTGTAGGCAACACTGATTGGTTTCATTTTTCTCGCTACTGACAGCAACCCAAATTTCCAAACAACAGAGCTATGTGTTGAAATCGTCTGGAATTCTCCTTTAACCGAAATTACCAAGAAGGCCCACTGAGAGACCTGTCCGTGCGAATGCATGTCACAACACGAATAGCAGAACCTCCCAAAAAAGGAAGCTTTTAACTCGGATATGCAGGGCCATATTGCAGCCCCAAGAAAATTGCAATATCCACAGCAGACAACATCCTGGCAAGATACAGAATAATAAGAATATAAGGACCCCCCACGCCAAGGGTAATTCGCAACTTGACTGAGCAACAGCCCCTAACATAATACATGCCACACAATTGCACCAGTCACAATGTTGGCTACTTGCTGCACCAGATTAGGGGCACGCCAATCTGCCAGCACTGCCATGCAGGCGAAGCCTGCTCCGACTCTTATTTATTCATTCATTCATTCATTTATTAATTTATTTTTACAGTCTGCCAAATCCAACCTGACCATCTGCTTTGATTAATAGATGTGGTGTTTGAATAGTAAAATTCAAACACCACATCTGCAACATGAAACGCCAAAAGCAGTCACATGTAATCCAAACGGATTGTCCCCCACGACTCCCATAGTACAGGTAGAGAACCAATTTCTTCCCTTAAACGAAATGGAAGGTAACAAATAACACACTAGAGGTGCGATCCCTTCAGTAATCCATGGTTGTTTCCCACCCATTCACACATAATATTCCATCATACAGCACATCACTGAAAACATGACACTATAAAAGCCATTAAATATAAACATAAGAAATCATACAATATCCCTTTAGACCATGTAACAATGGTTACACACCCACCCAATCAGTAATTTAGGGCAATTCAGAAACATTGTATTGCTGTTCACGTTAACCAACAATAAACCATGCATTATTTAAAATATACAGTGCCTTGCGAAACTATTCAGCCCCCTTGAACTTTTCGACCTTTTGCCACATTTCAGGCTTCAAAAATAAAGATATGAAACTGTAATTTTTGTGAAGAATCAACAACAAGTGGGACACAATCCTGAAGTGGAACAAAATTTATTGGATATTTCAAACTTTTTTAACAAATAAAAAACTGAAAAATTGGGCGTGCAAATCTATTCAGCCCCCTTAAGTTAATACTTTGTAGCGCCACCTTTTGCTGCGATTACAGCTGTAAGTCGCTTGGGGTGTTTCTATCAGTTTTGCACATCGAGAAACTGACATTTTTGCCCATTCCTCCTTGCAAAACAGCTCGAGCTCAGTGAGGTTGGATGGAGAGCGTTTGTGAACAGCAGTTTTCAGTTCTTTCCACAGATTCTCGATTGGATTCATGTCTGGACTTTGACTTGACCATTCTAACACCTGGATGTTTATTTGTGAACCATTCCATTGTAGATCTTTATGTTTGAAGCCAGAAATGTGGCAAACGGTCGAAATGTTCAAGGGGGCCGAATACATTCGCAAGGCACTGTAAATTATGAAATTAGTTATGCATCAACTTAAGTATTATCCATACACAATCACTTAAACCATACAACAATACTTACACTGTTCGTAGAAAAGTCAGCAGCAAAGGCCATACGGAACACTAATGGCAGAAAAACACATGAGAAACCATGACACAGTAAGAGAAAATACATTAAATACATGGTCAACACACAGTAAAAACCCATGTGAAAAATGCAGTATTATATCAAGAAACTTGCAGACTTCTATTTTGAAATAATCTGGTCCATTAAGTAAGTTGTAACACTTACCGGAAAAACTCAACGTCAGTAGCAATCCACAAATACAAGTATGGCATGCATAATTCTGTCAAAAATTATTTTTGCTTTTCCAGATGACTACTCATCTAGATGTTAAAATTTTACAAACCCAGCCTTTGTGTAGAGTTTAACAACCTAATCAGGAATTATAGACCTCGATATGCATAGACCTCTGGGCTTTGGACAATACATCATCTGAGAATGACAAACCAACAGGGAAAACGACCATACCTTTCCCCCACAATAAAACCAACCAAGCCTGACTCAACAGTATCGCAAACTGATTCAAGACAGAACTTCCACAGGTAAGCCTGCTATGTCTTAAATGCTGCGTAATAACCATGTGCCTACCTACTGCTGATAGGCCTGAGTCTATCAGCTGATAAGAAGAACTGAATCACTTGGGTTCCCTGTAAGAACTCAACTTCGTAATCTGTCTTATAAAATGAAGGTTAAAGGTTGTGGAGCCAATCTTAAACTTAGTGAGGTGCTACTTTACTCTGCTCTTTATGACCAATCAGACACCAGTGTAACTAGCACAGTATGGAAGATTATCAGTCATTCATTCTGGCCTTTTTATATCGAGACGCCTGTTGTAAAATGGGAACCTGGGCAGCCTCAGTATGTTAAAAAGTAGGACAAAATTTAACTCTTCCTTCTGAAAAGTTTCATAAAATACATTACAATGTAGACACAGTTTAAATGCAGGTTCCTCCAGCAACCTTTTTACAATTCAAGTAAGAAACCACTGAATTTTCTCCCTCTGGTAGATTTCTACAGTGTTAGAGAGTTGCTACGAGAGTTATTTCCTGTTTGCGTCGACGGAAGTATTGTGATTCACACCAGGGACATTCCGTCGATGAGATGCGATGGGAGGAGAATCTCATTTATACACGTGGCCTCGCAGGAAATGCCTGCTGCTACTCTTTCCCCTCTGTTTACAAGGTTTCCTCCTGCTTCTCTCCCTGCGTCTGGCGACTGGAGACCCTCACTAAACCCTGTTCTGCATCCCAAATTAAGTCCTATACTGAAGTGCGCTAGTTTTGAGATATGATGAGTTGTGCACTATACAGGGAATAGGGTGCCGCTAAGAGACGTCCATGTCATGTGCAAAAAGAGTCAACACCCTGATGCCACATTCCCTTCATCTTGATCCAACTGTTCCCTTTTCTATATTTTTGAAGTCCGGCAGAATGTGCCAGACTTTTTACACCTAGAACCGTATGATCAAATAAGCCAATTAAAGATTTAGAGGGAGGAACATTCTGTAATTTCCAGCAATTAGAATCAGGGGAAAAGGTCTTAGGGTACACAGTACATCTTCAACTTGTGATGCATGGTCACTTTTATTCTAAAAAACAACACTCAGGTCAAAAGAAATATACTTCAAAGTGTATAATATTAGACAGGGCCTGGGAGAACTGTGAGCCAGAATAAGGGTTGATTCTAATTGTGACATAATGTTAGACTAGTCTGGCTCCAGATCCTGTATGCGATTTTGACAATCATAATCTTGCCGTGTTGTCGAATCCAACTGTACAGATCTTGTGCCAGACTAATGGGCTATTTGAGCAAGGGGAAACAGATTGAATCATGGAACCATTCCACTTCTCTAAGTAAGCTTTTTTATTTACTTTAGGTGGTACTGGTAGTTATCGTTAACTGCTAGGCAACAATTTGAAGAATAAGTACACTCAGTTAATTAGATAATAGCCTGTTGGAAATTAACCCTATCAGACTCAGAATCAGGAATTACAACATGTGGGCAATGTAGAACGGAAATTTGAATTCTCTGGTTTGGACTTTCTGAATGCATGATTAAACTAATGAATTCGAACTCAATCTAGGATAATTTGTGGCTATTCTTGTTTAATTTATGTCCTAGTGCTACCAATCAAATGTGATGTAGAGTATGTATCAAATGCAATAGGTTCCCATACAGTACTGACCAAATGGGAACAAAATGGCTGCAACACATAGGAATCAGACAAAAATGCAACATCCAAATCCATCACACCCCTGTCAAAATGGAGCAGAGGGTCAAACAAGCTGGAACTGAAACAGAAATCCTGTCAGCTCCAGCCAGGAGTAACACTCATCTTAGCTTCCCTGGCAACCGAGACCAAGTTATATTTGAAACAAGCACTAAAGAGCCCTTTTATTTTAAGTTTGTTTGATTTTCACCATTTCTTTAATATTGGGAGTCTTTCAAAAGAAAACGAAGGATAAAGTCATATCGCTGGTCTAAAAATAGCTAAATAAGGGGTAGTGCTAAAGCAATTAAAAGGTGTATAACCCATGTTTTTGTGCTCCTACATTTATTTTTATTTTTCTTTGCCAGGGGTTGGCTGTAAATGAGGTGGGAAGTGAAGTTCATTACATCCTGGGATTCCCGTGAGACCTGTCCCATTACACACTCATCCATCACCTCTCATCAGGGCCAGCGTGGCTGAGGCCTACTTAGCGGCGTGAATATTACATGGGCTCCTCTCCACTGCCTACCACGCTGTCACTTTCTGTTTGGAGGTACAGCTGTGGGCCACCCTGCCTGCACCCTAACTCGGCTGCACACCCCATTCATTATTTAGTGACCTTTACCACTACTCCTCACGGCTCACTCCCACCAACCTTCACTTTCTCTCCCCCGGATGAAAAAAAACTGAAGAAAATACTAATCTCTGAGCTGTCGAATAGGAAGGGAGAAAGCTGAAGGACGAACAGGGCCGTGAAGATGTCATCACAAGCTCACGCCTTCATACCTTCTTTTCCATTACAACTGTTTATGCATATTCCTGTTTTCACTGATTTTAGGGTGACAAAGAGATTATGGTGAGAAAAGATGACTTGCGTGTAACTTTTTATCTCTGCAAGAGCCAACCTTGTAGATTAGGTACTTTACTGAGGAAGTTGGACTTACAGTATATGACAGATGGTTCTGTCTCCATCTAGAATGTGTGTGAAAATCAAGGACTTCTGCAATTAACAAAATCATTTTTAAAACCGCCCATGTTTGGCTAGATGTGTAATATGTTGTATATTTGTGCATGATCTAGAAGTAGAATCCCTATTATATCTCTGTGCCATGTTTTAATTTTATTTAACTGAAAGGTTTATAAAATAAAATAGCCGACAGAGCAGTAGGTGGGATTCAAACCAACATTGCAGCAGGGCATGGGCACTGGAGTCAGCAGCACAGAGCATTGAACCACAGCCCTCCTGTCGAGAAGCCCCTCACTGCAGTGTGCAATTCGGGGTGTGCCTCAATGTGGATGGAGTCAAATGTCTATGCAGTGTGCCCTTACCATCTCCTAATCCTAACCTTAACCATTACAACACATGTGCTGGTACTACTTTATATAATATTTCTTCCCGTCTCCTAATCCTAACCTTTAACCATTACAGCACCTATATAACATTTCTTCCCATCTCCTAACCGAAATGGTGGGTGGGGTCAAACGTGGGTGGAGTTGACTCCGACCACATTGAGCCCAGCCCCAAAACAAGTACTCTTGTACACCACACTGCATAGATGTTTGACTACGCCCACATTGAGGTATACTCCGAATTGCACACTGCAGTGAGGGGTACTTGCTCTTGTCTCTCATTGGACCACAGCCCTCCTGTCCCTCATTGGACCACAGCCCTCCTGTC
>JACXGM010024686.1:0-15629 GCA_016801145.1 Umbra pygmaea
CGCTGTTTCTGGTTCAAAAGTGGCTTGACCTGGGGAATGCGGCACCTGTAGCCCATTTCCTGCACACGCCTGTGCACGGT
Organism: Umbra pygmaea; assembly: GCA_016801145.1. NCBI lineage: Eukaryota > Metazoa > Chordata > Actinopteri > Esociformes > Umbridae > Umbra > Umbra pygmaea. The sequence goes on from JACXGM010024686.1 coordinate 81, forward strand.
GGCTCTGGATGTTTGTACTCCAGACTCAGTCCACTGCTTCCGCAGGTCATCCAAGGTCTGGAATCGGTCCTACTCCACAATCTTCCTCGGGGTCCGGTCACCTCTTGTCGTTGTGCAGCGTTTTTTGCCACACTTTTTCCTTCCCACAGACTTCCCACTGAGGTGCCTTGATACAGCACTCTGGAAACAGCCTATTTGTTCAGAAATTTCTTTCTGTGTCTTACGCTCTTGCTTGAGGGTGTCAATGATGGCCTTTTGGACAGCAGTCAGGTCGGCAGTCTTACCCATGATTGCGGTTTTGAGTAATGAAACAGGCTGGGAGTTTTTAAAAGCCTCAGGAATCTTTTGCAGGTGTTTAGAGTTAATTAGTTGATTCAGATGATTAGGTTAATAGCTTGTTTAGGGACCCTTTTCATGATATGCTAATTCTTTGAGATAGGAATTTTGGGTTTTCATGAGCTGTACGCCAAAATCATCAGTATTAAATCAATAAATTACTTGAAATATTTCAGTTGGTGTGCAATGAATCTAAAATATATGAAAGTTGAATTTTTATCATTACATTATGGAAAATAATGAACTTTATCACAATATGCTAATTTCTTGAGAAGGACCTGTATATATATATTCCAAATGTACCCATACAGAAATCTAATATATTGCCATATATGACCATACATATGGAAAATCTTAACAAACAATGAAATTAGACTTGGTTGGTGAGTTGAAAATTATACTGACTGTCATTTGCATCGACTATTTAGGAAAATCTGTGTAAAATATAATTTGCATAACGATTTGGAACGCGGTGTAATATGATTCAGTTTTGATAGAAGTAATGTTTTTTGCTCACTAAATATATATGAACATTGTCATTTTACCTTATACTGTCTGTGAAAAATATAATAATGGGAAATGCCTTAGCAGTCACCCTGATAGATGCCCTGGCTACTACTCTAACTTTAGTACTCTAAACTCTGTCAGGAACAGTAGCCTCCTACAGACAGCATAGCAATGCTCAACAATCAGGAGGGACACTTCAATCCCTAGTACAGTACATTGATGAACTTGCATCCAGGTGGTTTCCATCAATAGTATCATAGCATTCATTTTTCATATGAAATAGCTATGTTCTAAACATATATATATAGTTGCCGCCGGCGACAGACCCTCTACACCTCAAAGCTAGCTAGTTACTGTTTATAAGTTAGTGGCTTCCTATATATACATATATGCAATGATGTTTCCAAAATATATGCCGATATAGGACATATAAGTTATATACATATATGGCCATATATTAGATTTCCGTATGGGTAGACATGGTACATTGGCAATCCAGTATTACAATAATGGTTTGTGACTGTGTTCCACTTTTTAAAGAAATATACACCATATTTGGGTCCAGGGAAAATATCTACCACAAAGAAACAAGTACATTAAAAATAATTATTTGTCTGTTGCTATTCCCACAAAAGGCCAAATCTTAATCCATAACACAACATTGTACAGAAAATCTAATATTAAGACAGGTCAAACAGAGGGAACTATAAATGAATGATGTCAAACAAGAGGAAAGTATGATAATAAGATAAAAAGAGAGTGATGGAAGAATAGATAGATGGATCGGGAAAATACGATAATTGAACTGACTGTTTGGGCTGACTGACTGACTAACTGGCTGTGTGAATATCTTGGCTTTGTAGGCTGAAGGCTTGTGTCATTTTTTATGCAGAGCCACAATGAACCATTGAACTGAACAGAGGATCTCCAAACACGCCTGCAGAAAGTTTGACGCCACCGACCACTCACCCCCATGGGGTGGGGGGGGGTCAGCCAGTGGTAGCCGGCTGGTCGGGAAAGCACCACGGCTCTGTGGGAGAGCCGGGTCATGGGTGCCAGGAACTCACACCACTGTTGTTCCTGCCAGGGACTGAGAAAGGTAGGCAAGGGTGATTTGGCTAGCATTGCACAATCAATGCCATATGCCATGGGAGTATGGAAAGACTGAACGAGGACAACTAAAGACCTCAAATGGACCATCAAGCCAAATGGGGCAAAATGGACAGGGCTAGCTGGTGGCACCAGGGGCTATGGGTTGGAACGGGAGACAACAGCGAGAGTCAGCTCACCCCCAAGGCTGACACCAAATGCAGCTTGGTTCTTGCCACAGCAATCAGCTTTGTTCAATACAGTAAAGCAGCCATTATGACTATAGCCGCTTTCCGACCGCAGGGATTTTTGCAGTTCCTAGAACATAACGTTCCTATAACCCTTTTATTCTTGTGTTCCGATAGAAGAATTTGCGGGATTATTTAGTTCCTCGCACCGCCGTTCCTATAACCTTTTTAGCTCCTACTCCAGAGCAGGGTCTTTCCATTTTCCCTTTTCCTAGGTCCATGTTGATTGGTCCAACTTATAAGTTACACCGGTCGCTTCGTTTGTCTGTTGCGTAGCTATAATGCTACATAGTATGCTGGAGCCTTTGTCTTTTGTGGTTCTGTGTTAAGTAGCTACTCAATTTCTATGACTCCAGCCTAGTTTTTAAACGCCGCGGTTCGAACTCCGTTATTAGGACATTATCAATACAACATTATTTTTATAAAATTGTATTGGATGTTGTTTTCAGCCTCGTAATCTGAACAAACAAACAGCAAGCCGCGGAAGGAACCCAGCACTATTGGGCTGAAAACAACCAGATCATCCGCATACATAAGATGATTTACACACTTATCTCCAATCATACACCCAGTGTTAAAAACATTAAACTGTGAAATGTTGTATGTGGCGCTACACTAAAGTCTAGTGACGACGCTATAAAAGCATGTTGCGGTGCTTGCGTCACTCCCTTTTCCCTCCTACCAGTTCCTATGGCCACTTGACCAGTGCGAATGCAAATAGCAAAACCGGTTTTGGGGGAGAGTAGTTAGTAGAACTGTTTAGAAGTGGACTGTTCCTATTACTACGTTCCTGTAACTACTTGGTCGGAAAGCGGCTTATGTCTCCTAAACGTACTGCTCTCTTCAGAGTACACTATGTTTGACCAGGGCCTAAAGAGTGACATTTGGGATACAAACTCTGGATCCTTTATTGTGATTCGAATTCTTCGGCCATAGATACAAATGTCAATAACCCCCCCACCACCATCACCACACAAAGACATGCAGCTCAGTTCATCATGGTCACAACTGTTCTACTCATTCCGTTTTAGTTCATCTTGCAAACAATCTAGAAATGTTTCAGTGATAAACATTAGAATAATTTAAAGCCCATAATAAGTTTAACATAACTGGGGGGTCCGCGTGGAGTAGTGGGCTAAGTCTCTGCATTGCAGTAGAGTGTACGTCATTATAGTCAGTGGTTCGAGCCTGAATATGGGTTCTCTGACTTTCCCTGGACCGCCTGCACGAAAAAGCACAAACTGGCAAAGCGCTGCCCTGGATTTGGGTTAGATGAATCAGATTATCTATCTTGCCAAGTCGCTCTCCAGCGACTCCTTGTGTGCAGATCATGCGCCTGTAAATTCAGTTGCGGAAGTATAGTTGGTGAATGTAATCATCCTGCGCATGATCTAACTAAAGACTTCCGTGTTGGGTAAACAGTGTGAAAATAATCAGCGGCTGGGCGACATGTGGTTGGATGAACCATGTGCTCGCCCCCTCGCAAAAACCACAGACAATTTAGAAGAAAAAATAAGAAAAAAAGAAAAAAGAAATAAAATTAAATAAAAGAGAAAAAATTGCCAGCTTATGATGGACTATGAGTTGCACCATGAGTTTGAAGCCCCCTAACCTTTCAGCCTCTTTCCTTTATCCAGAACATAAAGTCTTCAAATATGCCATTAACATGTGGTGAAATATTTTAACTATTTTAAAAAATAAATGAATAATTATAAAAAATAAATGAATAATATTGGAATTATCAGTAAATTAAAGGTTAAGTATATCTAGGTAAGATCTACATGTTTTGCAGTATATTTCTATGGTTACAGGGTGTTTTGTTCTTAGGGCGTCCGGTGTCACTTCAGCTTAGAATTTTAGTGAAAAGACTCTTCTTCTGCACTATTCACTATGTGTTGTGCTGTATCACACACACAAATAGACACACATACACACGCAGCGACGCAAGGCCCTTCTCATCCGCCTCTCTGTAACCCAGAGGCTGAATTAAATTGAATTGTATTACTGTGCACTGTGCACATTGAGGCTGGATGTCCAAATATTAGTCTGTTTAGGACTAGAGGACAAATTAATCAGACTGCCTTGTTTGGAATGAATGGCCCAAGGCAAAGCAAAAATTCCATCTAGAGATACAGTGCTATTTTACATTTGTACATTTCTGTCATTGATTAGATGCTGTAATTCAGAGACTTGAAGTGCAGTGGTTCTGTTTTGCCTGCAGGCATTAAACTCACAGCAGGATCCCTAGGGAACAGATCCCAGTTTCAAACCCTGGCTTGCCCGGACAACACCATCAGCCCAATGTGGTGTGGGTAGTAAACTGCCTTAATAAGTGGAAACTTGAAGAAACTTGGCCCTCCAAATTCACAGTATTATTTCACAGGGTTTGTTTCCAGCCAACAGCAAAAGACAAGAAGATCAAGAGGGAGAGAAATATGGAGAAATGGGAGAGAGGTGGAAAAAGAGAGAGAAGAGTAAGCGAGAAGGTGAAAGACAAAACCACTTCTGAGCAATGTTCTGCAGCTCAATGTTCTGCAGCTCAGTGTTCTGCAGCTCAATGTTCTGCAGCTCAATGTTCTGCACAAAACTTCAACAGGGGAGAATGTTTTGTGACTTTAACAAACACAACAGCAAAACTGGAGCTGATAAAATCCTGGGGCACCGAGTGCAACCCTGGGAAGGAAGATTGAAGGAAGGGAGAGTTAGGGGCATACTGTAAATTCTTTGCTGAAAGTGAGCCTAATATAAAAAGAAACAGTGAGTAGACTATTGTTTAGAATGCTTGGTTTGTGTGTAGAGAGTTTAATATATTAACCAGAATGTCCCCAAACTTTGGTTAAACCAGGAAAATGTAGATCATAGGAATATTTCCCCGTCCCCATTTTGATAAAGGCAATTTTTGGACTCAAGTATTTTGTTTATTGAACTTGTTACAATTAAGATTAAATTAGTGTAAAAAATTGTAAACACAGCATCAAGGGGAATACATTTTCATAGCTTAATTTATATAGTTATTAGTGGTTGTGTGAGAGACGTAGGCGAAACAGGCAATCCGCAGACAGATAGAGTCACACAACGTTAAGGGCTTGGCTGGGTGGACATGGTCCTGAAAGAAAGGCTGGGTAGTCCAAGGGTGTGGGGGGATTGCTGAGCTTCAATCTGGACCAGAGATAAAGCTTTCAGGTCTCATAGAGACATCCTTTGACACACACTTATCTTGGTCTCTACTATTAACATACACAAACACTCATCACTTCATACTTGAACATTTTTGTTTTCAGAAAGACATTCAATGTTTTGACTTGCAGTACAATACTTTTAGATATAAAATGATCTATGAAATGAAAAAGCATTAGAAAGATTCCTGAATATAGAGTACATTATTCCTTTAATATATTCAGTGAAATGCCAAATTCAAAGCATATGAGAGACAGAAAAAAGCTTCAGTGCAAATACTTGAAGGAAGGAACAAAGAAAAGCAATCCTTGAATAATTAAAAAGTGTGGGAGGTTTTGACTCCAAAGCACTCGAAAGCTATATTGTGATGTTACTTCCAAATCAAAATGTGTAAAACCTGATGAAATATTATAAGTCCAAAATATCACTTTTGTAAGTGACCGCAAGGCAATGTAAGTAAATGTAAAGGAAACTTTAGTCACAGAGGTCTATTTATATAAAGCATTTTGGTTATTCGACCACAAAAAATAACAGCACAATGATTAAATGCGATTCCTATTTTATTCATGAACCTGCAAAGTCTCACTTCATCCTAAAACTGCTGCTGTAGGTCACTGTAAGCTATTGCTGTTTATGACATTTATTTTTTTAAGGCCTCAGCATACATAAACCATACTGTTTCTCCTGCATATATGTCTGCCTGCTCCTTTTCTACAGTACTCGAGCCTTGAGGCCAAGTCGACTTCCGTTCTCTGTGTGTTTGTGTGTGTCAGTCACATGTAATAAAGCAGTTAGGTTCTCACAATGTGATCATTGTCAACTGCCCTTTTGAACCGACTATTAATCCAAGCTCAAGCTCGACTTCCTATACACACACGCACACATATGAAACAGGGCACCATTAGGTGACGTATATATTTTCTTCACTGAAAGCACTTTACTGCTGGTTGCTGATGGCAGTGTGTAGTAAAAGGAAACCCAGAGGAAACGATGGAACAGCCAGATGATGCCTGTTAAAAAAAGAGAAATATATGGAGGATGCATTATCTTTAATTAAAGGTATAGGCAGAGGTCAGCTGACTAGCCACCCAGGATGTTTGTGTGTGTTCCTGTGTGGTTGTGTGTCACCTAGGCACAGAGATGGTCTGCATCAGTGGAAAACTGTTCATCCAACACCAAACTAAACAGAAAACAAAGTAAACACAAACCTACTGAACCGTCTCACAGTTATGACTGACTGGACCACAAAGCAAGCAGAACAAGTTTGGTGAGCAACTGACATTGGCTGACCACAGATATTGAGTCATAAAGAACACAGCTGCAACTGAGAGTTATTCTCGTGACTAATTACTATTGAATTTTTTTCCATTAGATTTTTTCTTCCTATTGTTGATTTCATTATCTAGTCTATGTACTGGTGTTTTTGCATCCACATTGGAACTTCCAGCTCACAATTAAAGTGGATGAAAAAAGGCCTTACACCCCAGTTCCTTGAAATCATCACATTATTAGCTGTTAACTGGAGATAATAAATGCATTCTTAAAGTGGCACTGTCAAGAATTTCACACTGTGAGACAGCTCTAAAGTACATATTTCTTGATATTTTTTAAATATATGTTTTGGTTGGCAAAAACTACAATGGGATTCAAGCTACAGTTTCAATGTAAAACATTTCCATTTAATACTGTTACTAAAACCAATCAAGGTTACAGTATGCAAGATTATTTAGAACGGTTTATTAATGACATTTGGTGTGTACAGCATCATTTGTGTTAAGCTCCTTTGTTAATGTCTAGTGTTAATGGCTTGTGGAGTAGCCACTGTATTTTGAGCAAAAGTCTAAATACGTTCCCGGAGTAATTATGTTTAGTTTGTGATTATGTACTTATTGTCACAAATATAATGTTTGAAATGTTATTAACTAAACTTATATTAGTCTACATAACACAATAAACCATTGTAGTTCAATGAATGCATTTAGCACAATGTGCAGTCCTGTATAAAATGTTTCCATATACACACTCACAAGCCACTTAATTAGGTACACCTTGCTAGTACTGATTGGACCTCCTCAAAACTCCCTTCATTCTTCATGACATTGATTCAAGGGACTGGAAAAATTCCTCAGAGACTTTGGTCCATATTGACATTATTACAGCACGCAGTTGCTGCAGATTTGTTGGCTGCATATCCATGAATCGAATCTCAAATTCCAGCACATCCCAAAGGTGCTCAATTGGATTGAGGTCAGCTGACATTTGAGTACAGTGAACTTATTGTCAAGTTCTAGAAAACATTTTGAGATGATATGAGCTTTGTGTCATGGCACATTATGCTGCTGGAAGTAGCCATTAGAAGCAGGCCCATATTTAGACTTCATGGTGCCCCTGGGCAACAGTGGCTCAAGTGCCCCCCATGTTACCCCAGCCCATTGCACCAAACCAACTTCAATCACATATACAATGTAATTAATGTACACAATGTTATGTGTTAGGCTACTATTAAGATTGTAAAGCAACATCTATAACAGGTTTAAAGTACTATTCTAATCTCTTTTACCACTCTTTTTACCACTCACCTCCACACTACTGTCCCTCACATCCCTCTGTGTCACCTGTCTGTGGCTCAAACTCACTCTGCTGAATTGAAGTAGGTCAAATATGACTGTCAGTGTCAGACACTGTGGACAATAGCTACCAATAGCAGTTCAGATATATTCATGGTTTTTGGTCTAATGTAAGAGCACATAGAAAGTTTACTGATCTGTATTTTAAAAAATGATAAAATAAATGGACATGAATGCAAGATATCTAAATGACATAATAACAACAGATTGTAGCTCAGTAGTCTAACCAACTGTCTAAACAGGTGTCTTAATCTATACTATCCATTTTATCACTCACCTCAGCATCCATACTGTACCTCACATCTAGCTGATAGTCTCCTGATTCTGGCTCAGACACACTCTGCTGAATTTGTCAAATAATTCAAATGGATGACAATTATGTGAGAAAGAACAAATTACTAAAGCTAAAACAATCTATCGTGCTAGTTACCTCCGGGTTGACTAGCCGAAAGACCTGTAGGCTGTTTGCATTACCACATTAGACACCTTTTGCACTGTGTGCTGGTTTAATCTGATCAAAATGAAATTGCCCATTACTGGCTAAATTATAATTATAAATTATATCTTCTTTCGTGCTGAAGTAAAATTCTAGGCTACTATAGTGTAAAGGGTAAAGCATGAAATGGATTTCTGTAGATATTAGCTTTTTCTATAAAACGCGACTGGAATGGATTTACAGCGATGCCACGGGCAGTCAGTCACTAAGACATTTAGTGGGACAAATAGATAACATCAGTCAGGTGCTTGCTTGCCATCTTAAAAAAAAACATTGGTTGCTTGGTGCCCCTCAGATTTGTATTGCCCCTGGGCATTTGCCCAGTTGCCAGAGGCACGGGAATTAGGGGTGCTGCAGGTGCTACAGCACCTTATGTTGGCAAACTGCAATGACAATAAAATGGTAGCTTATAAATATCTCTGGTTGTTGTTTCTGTTTCTTTTTGTATGTCTTGTCTGGGGTGTGGGATGAAGAGAGGGATCATTTTAGTAATTATTTAATTAAAAATTATTTAATTTATCTTCAGTGTGTATTGGCCAATCAGATTTGTCTTGACGCAAATCACGCGATTACGATTGAGCCTATGCAGCACGCACACTCATGGCCCGGGCCCACACACAAGTTACACAACTTCTACAATATCAGCCCTACTAGTTAGCAATGTCTCAAAAGAGAATTTATTTTTCAATCCAAACAAACGAGGACTAGCAAGATTTCTCCAACTGGAGAGTGAGTTTTTAAAAGGAGACAGAGTTAGAGTGGTCTGCAGAATACAAAGCCAGTGTAATATGATATTGTAAGATTAGATTCTACCCCCAAGCCGGCTCCACCCCCCACCAGCACTCCCTGCCAAAAATGACTTCCTGTGCATCTGCCAGTTTCCCATTATTGTTAATCCACCCATGATTAGAGGATGGGTACACTGTGGTCAAAAAAGGATAGAGATGGTCAGCAACAATACTCAGGTAGGCTGGGGTATTTAAACATTGCTCAGTTGGTACTTAAGTGTGCCAAGAAAATATCTCCCAAACCATTACACCACCACCACCAGCCTGAACTGTTGATACAATATGGATCTATGATTTCATGTTCTTTACACCAAATTCTGACCCTACCTGAATGTCGCGGAAAACGTGACTCATCAGACCAGGAAACATTTTCCAATCTTTTATCATCTAATTTTGGTGAGCCCGTGCAAATTGTAGCCTCAGTATCTTTTCTTAACTGATAGGCGTGACACCTGGTGTGGTCGTCTGCTGCTGTAGCACATCTGCATCAAGGTTCAATGTGTTGTGCATTGAGAGATGCCCTACTGCATTCCTTGGTCGTCACAACTTGTTATTTGAATTAATGTTGTATATCAGCTCAAACCAATCTCTCCATTCTCCTCTGACCTCTGCCATCAAACAAGTCATTTTTAAGCAGAGTTAAACAGAGATGTTCCCTGGATATTTTCTCTTACAGAGTGTCACACCCTGCCCAGCAGATGGCAGGGGTGGACATGGACAGAGATCGTCTGTTAGGATAGGGCAGCCCAGGTCGATTATTGTACTACTGTTGCCGGGTGCCATTGTTGTTACGTTATTCATACAGGTGTGTGACAAGTGAGTAATGCTATCACAGTCTCAATGTATTTTATGTATAATATGTTAGCTAGCAGCGTTCATGCCGCTGTTGTAAAGAGCACGTAGTCTATATATGTCATACTTTACTACATCTCGTTAGCTGCTAACCCTGCAACTCAAGTGGTTATGTACATGGATGAGTTCACCAATAAAATGACGACAAACAGCTACAACCGTTTCTGCCTCCAAGCTTCCTCTCTCACATACACCACCACGCCTAAACGTGACACAGAGAATGTTGGACCATACTCTGTAAACCCTAGAGATCTCTGGGCTGAAAAATCCCAGTAATCAGAACTTCCCCTCAGATATTCAGAAAAGCCAGTCTGCCACCAACAACCATACCACGTTCAAACGTTCTTCCCTATTCTGATGCTTGGTTTGAACTTCAGCAGATCGTCTTGACCATGTCTACTTTTCCTGTCAACAATGTGCAGTATTTACAATGGTTGGAAAATACATGAGGTGAGAGTGATGAGTGGGACATCCAAATGCTCAACTCCGCTCACACACTGCAGAAGTTTGTAATGCAGAACTTCCTACATAGAGAACATTTTTCATAGTACAAGAGTTTTTTCAGTCTACAGTGAATTGTTCATCCATTCATAAGTGCTAGAGTATCCTAGCTGACACTTTGCCATTGTTAGTTGCCTGGTTAGTTACCTCTATATATGGGTTGAAGGATGTATCTAGATTTGTCACCAGGTTGCTGAAGTATCAAAGAATATGTGAAGCCTGCCTGACTATGGTTTCTATGGCTTTCTCCGGACTTTCATAAGGAGGCAGCGCAGATTGTCATAGCACTGCCCTGGATTTGGGAAAATAATAAAGTAAAAAAGACTGTGACACGTAAGACAATTCAACGAGCTTAGACATTTCCACATTTCGTGGTGTGATAACCTGGAATGAAATAGGATTGTGATTATTATTATTTATTATACATCATCGCGATGAAGGTACAATGTTAGCATGGTTGCTTTTGCAAATAGAAAGCATTTACTCACAAACTGTTCCTCCTATTGACCAAGGGTTTTATATGTAGTCTTTAAAATATTAGTGAACAATTCTGAATTGTGTACACCTGCCTTCCGCTTTGCCACCGCGCCGCTTCTACATTCATCACTGTGACCTTTAAACGGTGGTTAATTTTGCAATGAAATGTCTTTAGCCAGGTCTTCATTGAAAAAAACTGCTTCTCATTTAAAAAAATAAATAACTATTCTTTTTGACCAACAACCACAGTTGAGCTTGAAGGAATCTGACCTAACACAAGGAATCACTAGAGCATAATGACACAAGCTAGCTCCTTCCAACATTTACCAAAATAGCATGGCAATGCTGAACCAATTTGTATCACCCTCTGCAGGACCCCTGTGCAATATCAACTTAGAACACAGCCCAACTCTGGAGCCCCTAACTTTGCACAATTTCAAAGGAAATGGAATTTATCATGTTTACAATAAACTCCTAAGCACCAGTGAGTGCAAAATCAAGGCAGTGGTTATAATTTATACTTTAGCTGAACCTGATTGATTTTGTCTGGCAATATACCTACGGATCAGCCCCCAAATGCCCGAATCCCCCCATCCGACAATGCAGTTAGGCTCAATCAAATGCTCAAACACTATTTGGACTAGTGCGCTTTGGTTATTTTTTATTTATTTTAACCTTTATTTAACCAGGTGGGCACGTTGAGAACATTTTCTCATTTGAGACGGCGACCTGGCCAATGGAGCCAGGCATTGTGTAACCCCATGAGCCTGGTTCTCTAGCCGGCAACAGCAACACAGCAGTCACATTCTGCCATCTTCGAAAGGAGAGAAAGAGAGTTGGAAGCAAGGGCCTGAAGTAAGCCGGCTGCCTCCAGTTACCCAGGGGACTTTGCACAAGGTTAACTGAGCTATAACCAGCCCAGAGCTCAAGGCTGGCAACAGCTCCTCTCTCTCAGGCTGTGAGGTGCAAAGGGGGTTAATGCACCAACTGGGCATTGCAAAAGCAGCTTTTAGGGTGTTTGTGTGTGTGTGTTTTGGGAGAGCACCTGTGTCTGTAATCACTAATCATTTACAGCAGGGCCAAGTAAAACCTGAAAACAGACAAGAGAGCACCTTGTGCCCCTCGCTGCCCTCGGCCTTCCTGCACGTTTACACGCCTTGAGGGAGAACAACTCTAACAGGCCAGCACACCACATCGCAAATCAGGCGTCTGTTGGCACTGGTGTACCTGTTTGTGTGTGTGTTTTTTTACAGTACAACAGGAGTTAAATCACTAGGTTTTCTATGGGCTACTATCAGGGCCGGACTATTGCATTAGGTGCTCTGGGGCAACAACAACCTCTGCTCATAGAAATGTTTAAGATTTAAAGCTATTCATTTTCTTGTTGACCTTGTGTTGTGAGGCAGGGAGATGTTGCAGTTTTAAAGGTTATTTCCTGGACATCTGGGCCACCCCCAACCTTTTAACACACTTCTAGCTGTTACTCTCACTGTCTTTCCCATCAGGGTCAGTAGAATAACAATCAAGTACCATCTAACCACTAACATCTGATCTCAGCACAGGAGATGGTCAAAACAGGAAGATGCAAATAATACATTTTTATTCATAACCTTAACCAACAAATATTTTCATTTTCACACAGTAAGTGGTGTGAAAAGGATGTATGTTTTTGCATATCGCAACTCCTCCTGAGACACAAGTTCACAGTCAGGGATCAGTAATTATTGACATCAACCCAGACAGCAAGGTAAGAAAAACAGGAAATGAGATGACACTAGCATTTAACTGTTTATTCCGAAGCATTTATGAAAGATTCTGACATCTCAAAGGCTGTCTCTCACTCAAGCAGCTTGCTGTGTAAAAATTCTAACATCCACCATACACAGAACAACACTGAGGTTGACAGAATAGCTCGACACACAGGGCTGGCTTTGAAAGAAGCAATGCAGCAGTGCGCAGCTCTGTAACAGGGAGTTTTAGACTGTCGCCAACCGACAACTTCACAGCTGGTTGCCTGGCAACATGGTCACACTCCATCTCGGTGTGCTGCCGCTGTGACAGTTCCTAGTCGGGGAGTTTGGGGGCCCTGGCAACAAAGGAACAGGGGTGCAACTTCCCAGCGCTCTTCTGCAGACACCTCGGCAAAACGTCCTAACGACTGTTTGAATGTGTGTGTGTCAGAGTGTGTGTGTGTGTACGTCTCTACCGCTCTCTGCACCACACAGCGGAAGCTGTTCTCACGGGGGCTCGCCACCAGCTACAAAGACACACTTCTGGGTGGCTGACTGGTCAAATAGGAAGACAATATGGCACAGGTTAGGAAGCGATGTGTGCATGTGCGTAATAGAATGGAATAAAACAATAGGGCATTTGTTTCCTTTGTGTGTGTGCATACAATTAAGAAAATATGGTGTGATTACTGTGTTTGTGTAGGTAGAATTAAAGGAGAGCTACATCTTAAGGGACCCTTAGTGGTTTGTAACATGTCAAGTGGGACATGAAATTAAGAAGCAAATGCTAGGGAGACATATGTAGACGGAAACAGAGAGGAAGGGCACGGACAGTCTGCTGAGCTGGGGCTCAAACCCCCGTCCCCAGGGGACAGCTACGGTATCTATACTTGGCCTGAGGGAGTGCCAGATTGGAATATTCCCAAGCCAACTCCTGTCTACAGTAGCATCACATAAAGAAAATAAATGCAGTTGTGTATTCTTTTACTTCGCAAAGTGTCCAGGTTATACAAATTGCAACACAAATCATTGTCAGGATTGTCACGGTTGTCCTTGATTAAATGAGCCTTAGTACATCTGTCAGCAATGATCCTATCAGGAGGTAAACTGCTATAATATATGTACAAGGTGTCAAAATATTGATTATGGAATTTCTTCCTGGTCTGCTACCACTGTTAATTAAACAGCAATGATCACACAATTTTATTTGATTGAAACTGAAGAAGGATGCTGTTGAAATGGAGTAATACTTTATTTTGTTGGAATATATGGGATTATGTAATATCTTTACATGGGATCATGAAATCATTTTAGTGCATATCGATTTAAAAAGACAAAATGGAAAAAGTAAGTCCATGCTATTCTACTAACCAGTAAGTTCATGTTTCTCATTACATCTGTTGCATAGCTAAACAGGCATGCGGTCAGACGTCTTTTATGCGTGACACAGTAGAGAACAGTAGCTAGCTAGTATAGCTACATCCCTGCCTTAGCTTGTTTTTTTTTATGTTAATATTTTGGGGTGTCAGTTTAGGTAATGAAAGCTAACCGGCCTATTAGTGTTGGTGTTTCTTTATGCTCAATAATTTATCTGTTTACTTTATATTATTACAAGTAATAATTGCGGCATTCCTACAGCATTTGTGTGACATGCAGTGTACAGTAGCTATCTAATATGCATGGATCCCATATGACGTCACAGGTCACACTGCTTAATTAAATCTTATTTACATTACAGTGCACATCGGTGCATTTCTATCCTTATTTCTGAAACCAAAAAATCATTGTGCAAAATGCAATAAATCTTGTGTGATGTGGTTTGTAACAACAGAAAAATTACATTGCATGAGTAGTTAAGGTGTTTTGAGCGCCAATATCATCAGTAATTACAGTAGTACGCAAAATCTATGATTTCCTAAATTTGATGCTAATTTATAGCCTGGGAGAACCCAGACGGACTTCCGGCAAATTTAGATTTGGCCATTCAAGCCCATTTCCAATTTTTCCAAATCGAGGCACCAATCACAACCGTTGAGGCGGGCTTTATACGATGACGATAGCATAGCTTTATACTGTCATTGGTTGAAGCAAACAAATTACAACGATGGCTGCCGCAATGGAACATCCGGAATACCACTCATTCGTATCAGCTACTGCGTCTGTTTTAAGCAATATGAATGTTTCCTTTTGTTAAAAACCGAGCAAAGAACAATACTCGAAGGCTTCATACCTAAAAAAGATGTTGTCGCGGTCTTGCCAACTTGACACGGCAAAAGTCTGAAATATCCAATTGTGCCGAGAGGCATTTAAGAGGCGTCGGTTGGTGACGCCCATTTGGAAATGGGCTGTGAATGAACCTGGCCCAGACCCACTCTCAGTTACCCTGGAAGTCCAGAGTTCTCGCGAGAGCACAATTTGAATTTGCTCAGCAAGTTACTCTGGCACCGAGTAATTCTGCTCATTAACTATGCCCTTGTAGCCGAGCTGCACCAATCAAATCGGTGTATCTGATATAGGCGTGTCAGAAGCGTGTTAAACAGATGACGACAGCGCTGCGACCTCGAAGTCATTAGTAAACATTGTAAGATCGTAATAACACCAGTTGTTTAAAACGGCTTTGGCCACTACAATGAACGAGTTAGACTTGGCTTTTTGTCTAAAAGAGGGACAGAAGACGGTGCTCGAATTGTTCCTTTTTAGGAAGGACGTTTTTGCTGTTTT
>JACXGM010024687.1:0-15629 GCA_016801145.1 Umbra pygmaea
CCTACTATGTGTTTTGCCATTAGTTTGGCATTTTGTTTGAACAAATTTAAATATTTTTATATATTTATTTGAGATTTGGGTTACACTTTATTTTGAGAGTCCAAAAAGTGTATCTGTAGATGCTCTACATATTATCTGCAGATGATCAACAACATTTTAACAAACTATCTACTAACCCTTACCCTAATCCTAACCTTAACCCTTCCCCTAGGGTTAAGCCTAACCTTAACCATTACTTTAAAACATATTCTAAACTTACCCCTACCCTTAAACTACAAAATTAGTTGCATATCAACAAATAGTTTGTTGATAGTTTATTGATAGTCATATCATCAACAAACTGTCTGTAGAGCACCTACAGATGGAATTTCAGACTCTCCAAATAAAGTGTAACCGAGATTTAAATCTATTTTGTGTATTATATTAAGAAGTTATATTAAAAATGTGTTCTTTCCGTAGCTATTGTTGTAATGTCATTAGTTCCTCCCCAAAACGTATAATCGGTTGATTAATCGGTATCAGCTTTTTTGGTCTTCCAATAATCGTTAATCGGTATCGACCTTGAAAAATCATAATCGGTCGACCTCTAGTTTTAAGCGCCACACTCCTAGCTCTCTCATCTATCTGCATGCTTTCAGAATACAACAAACCAACGTAACTTACTAAGACAAACACATCATGCACAAGTTAAATGGTAAATGGTGAAAACTTTGACTCGTTTACTGGTCTTACTAAATGCCAGTAAATCTAGTAAAACACTGTTGGAGCCTGTTAAATAAAATATATGTAAGACTGTTAAATAAAAAGATAGTTAGCATGGGGGCCTTAAGTTTGTGCCGTGGATTCCCAAAATGCTTTGCGGGAATATGTCTCCCCTCCATCCAGCACACCTGCACCTCCCACCCCGATCCCCCTCCAATGGCCATATACCTGCTCCAAGGTATATTTAGTAATGTTAGTGGAGTGTATGTCTAATGACATAATCCATGAATAGCCCTGACGTAACAAACAGTGTTGTAGAAACTGGAGGCAGAATGCAGGAGGATTCTCCATCATTGTGGTTTTATTTAAATGACGACAGGTATAAATAATAATAGCACTTGGAGGGTACTGACAGACATTGTAAGGAGCTGCACAACAGATATGTATAATGTCTACTATACAAATTATGTGGTTTAGGCATGATGATAAACACATACCGTACGCCTGGCTCTACTTATAAACTGAGATTACATACAACACTGATACAGGGCTCTCAAGTTTTGAAGACAGGCAAGAGTGACATCGCCCCGTCAGGGGGTCACGGGGGGGGCGGGTTGGATGGGTCGCGGGAATGAAAGTGTTTTATTAATAATAATTATTAGTGTTTTGGTTGTTGTTATTAATAATTGCTCAGACTTACAGAAGAATTTCCACATTTGAAACAGTTCGGCTCAAGCCTAGCCATTTTCAGGCTCATGATTGAGGACAATGTCCCATCCAGAGACAAGCTGTTTTGTGTTGAGGTTTTGTTCAAACCAACCATCGAAAATACCATCTCGGCATCAGCATTACAATTTGGAAGCACTAAAAACAAGGCTGCAATCTTTGATAGCCTCCGAAATTGGTTCAAGACAGTAGGGCTGCACAATTAATATTTTTTTATAATGATCACGATTTTGGCTTCCCACAATCAAATTCACGTGATCGACCTTCAAAGACCACCAACGTTCTAGAACAGGGTTGGGCAATTATTTTTGCTTAAGGGCCACATTGAGCTTTTGAAACCAAATGAAGGGCCGTATTTTATAGTGATGCATGAAAAATAGGAAATGTTATTTCATTAAATTAACCCCGCCCCCCACACAGTTAGGTGCGTATCCTACAGAAAATAAATCTTTTGTTTTGTAAAACCTTGTTTGACTGTAATGTTTTTAGTTTACAAAAATATAGTCAGTGAAAAGTACCCAACGCGATATCAACGACTTGTCATTAATCCACATGGACAAACCACTTCACATTATTTGCATTGACAATATTTTATCAGCGGAACCCCCTCTTTCCAACCATATTGGTACCATATTGGTTTTGTGCAAGCAGGGGCGCTGCTAAGGATTTTGGGCCCCATGAAAATAATCTTGACAGGGCCCCCAACACAGCTGAGACAGGGCTTCTCTGGGCCCCCTCTTAGTCATGGGCCCCGAGAATCGTCATCGTTTACCCCCCCTTTACAGCGCCACTGTGTGCAAGATGATGTAAAAAAAAAATGGAGTTCATATCTTACCAAAGCCTTGATTCATTCTTTCTATTTCTTTCATTCATAACTTTTAAGATATTAACTCCCTTTACGTGATCATTTTGGTCTTAAATAGGGACTTCCCAAAACTTGTCAACTGAAGAGTACTTCAGAAAAGTACTTTTACTCAGTACTTTTACAACCTCTGGTTTCTTGACAGAGTCCCAAACAATAGTTTCAATCTGCATATACAGGTGACGGTTAAGGATATTGAACAGAGGGTCATCTTTTCCCGGGCTAACCTGCAGGGTGCCCTTTTCACCAGGCAAACCACCAAGAAATTGAAATGCTGTACAAAAAGAAACTAAAAGCAATGAAAGTAGGCTAGCCTCTTCTTTGTTAGCTGCTACGCAAGTCATGTGTTTGATATCTGATGTTAACACATTATTAGTGCTGGTGATGAGTTGGCAAAAGCATGCCAACAAACGTTTTTTTTAAATACTTAAAGTAACGTAAATGTTAATGTAACGTAAAGGTTAATGACTTGGTCAGTGTTTTTACTTTAAAAATTGTTCTATTATCAATATTAAAAAACTAAAACCTATGAATCTAGTTTATGAGAATAATAATTGTTGTCTTCTCTTGTTCACGAGCTGCTCCTCAAAGTCATGTTTGTGGTTTGATGATGGTCATTATTGGTTCAGGTGACAAATCGTCTAAAGCAAAACAAACAGAAAATAAAACGTTTTTTAGATACTTGTTAATTTAAGACATATTATTGAATAAATATTTGGTGTTTTCACTATATTTAAACTATATTCACTATGTTTCTCCCTTTTTATATTTTGTAAATCATTTTTGTTGTGGGCTTATTTGGAACACATGTGGGCTTAAATGGTGCCACGGTACCAATTAAGCCCATGCCAGACTTTTGACTTTATTCAAATATCTTTATTTTATATGATAAAATATACATAGATAAATTAATGTATTTTTAAATGAGTGATTAATCTTCCATTTTAACAAATTAAAAAGTTAATAAACTGTCAGTATGTATGAAAAATAACTGAACTCAGATTTTGGTGGGCTTAATGGGTACCTTTACCCTAATTATAGAGGTTGGTAGAACATCCACAAGAATAAGTATGAATGAATTATTTAACAGCTAGTGCTGGTTTATGGATTTTATAATAACTACCGAAAATAACTACCAGACGACAAGGGAAACGACAAAGGTATCGACAAGGAAGAGAGGTGTAGCATCGAAGCAGGCGACCAACAGTCCAATGCAGATAACAAAGCAGTCGACAATGTCAATGACATTGACAATTTTACCAAATATATTAACAAAACAGTGAACATTAATTTGGCACGAATAGTACCCCATAATATAACGGTACCCATAGTCTCCTACAAGCGCCATCCAACCTCCTAAAAATAGCGGAGTCTGACATTGCAAGTGACTAAGTTGCAGAAACTCTCTCGCAGTAACGTAACCCCAGATGGATGTACTTAATGAAACTGAACGCACCTCGTTCGTAAGCCCATTTCCACACCTTCCTTAACCGTGCTCGTTTTTTGAAATCCACAGTGGTAAATCAAAATGAGAGTAAACGGATAACGAGCAGTGAATCGATAATCCCTTTTCTTAGTTAGGGGACTAAAACGGTTGGCGGCGGGGTACACAAACCAACACTTTACACAAGGACTGGACAACATACGGTGGCCCTGAAGTGCAAATCACAACAGCAAATGGGAAAACATTTCAACAAAACACAATGGCAAATGGGAAAGCGCGACGGCAAATGGGAAAGCGCGACGGCAAATGGGAAAGCGCAATGGCAAATGGGAAAGCGCGACGGCAAATGGGAAAGCGCAACGGCAAATCATAAAACACAACGACTATAACTTCTAACAGAAAAGGTAGGGCCTGTCTAGCAGAGTACAGACCCTCTTGATTGGACAGACAGACGGACTGTCTGTCTTTTAACAGGAAGAAGAGGTGAAAAACACGGAAAAGCGCCTATTTTGAGAACATGAGTACTCCCGAAGATACTTTCGTTATTATTAGTGTTGGGAGTAACAGCGTTTAAGTATAACGGTGTTACTAACAGCGTTATTTTTTTCAGTAACTGACTAATAACTTTTTCCGTCGTTGCAACGCCATCATCGTTACTACATTTTGGTTGAATGGAGTGCGAGGTGTTAGGCTTTGGCTAATGGTGTAAGATCAGGAAATGTAAAATAGGTAAAGTAAATATAGCATTTATTCAACATTTTTATACAATTTTACTATTTTGATAGCATTTTATAATGTTCTGTACATTTCTGCAACTCATAGATGGTATTGCTTTAGCTTGCACCCTAACAATATTTACTTGCTGTTACAGTTTTTTCCAATTGCTAACACAAAATGCACAATTTGGCTCATTGAGTAAAACTCAACACACAAAAATGCTTTACACAACACTTGAAGATTAACATTGAACTGCCATGTCAAAACTGCCATTCTGCAATCAAATCGTAACACTCTGAATTCAAAAGGCCCTTTTCAGATCAATAGTTAACACACATGCACATGAACAACAAACAGTCAAACAGACACAACACACTGGTTAACTTTACTCAAGACACTTCTGTCATTTGTAGTTTTTAAACCGTTTTTATTCCCGTAACCAAGCTTCAGTGATTCATTGTACAGGTAGTAAAACAACTCCCATTACATTTCAGGGATCACTCCGTAGATTGGGGTCGGGCCACGTCACCTCGTCCACATCACAGGCGATGTTCTCCCTTGCCAGGCAATGGGAAAATATCGCCGGGCGTGGCGTATCCACCCGTGGATCGAGCCCACCTCAATGTCTCCGCATGCCGCCTCCTTTGCTCGCAGGAGTGGCATGCGTGCATGTGTAGGCGGTCATAGACCTTCCACCGCCATGCCGAAAATAATTCCCCTATCAGGTTGAGGACCGGGAAATAATGGGGCAGTGGAAACTGACATTATCCCAGATGACAGCGAACATGGGCTGCCCTGGTTGGTCCTATGTGACCGCGGCATGTAGTGCATGCAGAAATGTCAGTATGTGTGCAGTGTTGTAGGGACCCAGGGTGGCATGGTGATGGAGGACCCCCTGACCCCTAAGGGCTGCACCCATGGTGATGTTGCCTCTGCACTGCCCGGCGACATTCTCGATGGCCCTTTGGCCGATGTTTCAGTCCCGATGTCTGGTTTTTACCAGAGTCTCTTCCTCTATCTCCTCTCCCTCTTCCCTCCCCGTCTCTTCCTCGTTCCCCTCTCTCCTTCACCTCCATATTCAGGATTGTCTCACGATAGGTGCTCATACCTGAATTATATATAATGACTGATTGGTGTTCAGTTACGGGTTAAGTGTTTTACGATGTGTGCGGGAGTGTTGCTAATGTCATGTGTGTTTCAACTATTGAATGGACGTGCTGACTGCAGAGTGTTTCATCATTGGCCAAAGTGTGTAACACATGCACGATGTGTGTAGTGTTTGGCACCGTGTGTTACAGAATTGTTTACGGTGCCATGCCGACATTGTGTTTATTCATTTGGTGCCTGAGTGTACCAAATGCATGCAAACGTTACAGTTTTGACGCTTTGGTCTGAGCATTCACTTTTTGTGTTTTAGCAATCGGAAAAAACTGTAATTCTAGTGCTAGATGACATTAGCGTTGAAGTGCTCTGTGTGGTTAACTAGCTAGCTACGTCTACTGTATAACCGGCTGTGAATAATCAACCTACAATGTTAACTAGCTCTACTAGTACTAGTAGTCTTGCTTGTCATCTAGTCAACAATTAATTTGTGTAATGGAGATAAAGACAGGTAAATGTATATACAAGTTTACATGTTTATTTTTTAATGATAATTTCTAATACCGGTAGTTCAATTGAATATGGATGTTTGCATTTTGTGTTGTTTGGTGGTGCACTTTTGTGTTTGATATTTATTTGCAATATTGAAGCAAAGCTTAAAGATTACTAGGCCCAAGTTTTCAAGTGGAATATATTAATTGCAAAATAAAGTGATATGGGTTATGGTGCCTGCTCCATATAGCCTGGCTTAGAGGACAGGGCTAACAAGGAAACAGAAAGATTGCTGAGTCCATTGCAGAGCATCAGCATTCTAAATGACAGGTGTCACCAATATACTCAGCTATGGCTGGCATTCCTACTACTACCCAACACTATTGCCCTACCTCCCAGTTCCAGGTGACCTGTGCAAAGCAGTAGTGTTAACCAGACTGAGTGTAGCTCTGCCTCAGGCCTGTACATTAGTGGTAACCAGGTTGAGTGTTGCTCAGCCCCAGGCCTGTGTCTCTTCCTGTATCAAACTTTGGCTTAAGCTGGAGAAACAATCCACTGGCCTCTATGACAGGGGAGTGGGAAAGGTGTGTTTTGCAGGGCAGGAGCAAAGTGTGTGTTGCCACTGTGCTTAACCTGGAGGCTCTAACCTTTGTATGTCTTTGTTTCTTCATGGCAGGAGATGACAGCCGGAACTCTTAGAAAATCCAGCAGAGCAAGACCCTGAAAACAGGAGTGGGTCTCAAACACATTTAGTGCTGGAGATTACCCTTAGCATGGCAGATGAGGCGTGTGAGATGTGTAAAGCCATAATGTTGTAGATATACAGTACATGCTAATCTAGTACTCTACAACACTGTAGCCAAATGTGAATTTGCCTTAATTTGAGCCATTTAATTGATCCTGAGCAACCTATAGGAGCAATTATGGTTAAGTGCCTTGCACAAGTGCACAAACACCCTTTGATCGAGATGGAGCATATTTTCAGCTACATTTTGGTTATTCTCCTAGCACTGTAAACACTAGGACAGGGATATTGAAATCATACCCTACAAGGTCTGGAGCATGCTGATTTTCTGTTAATTGCTTTCATCTGGTGTTCCAGGTCTAAATAAATCAGTTGAAATTGTTGCAATGAGAACTGGAGTTGAAATGGCTTCGTGGTTTAGATTTGGTGATGAGGGCACAAGGATGTTTGCTAAAACCCTGGCACCTAGACAGCTATTTCACACCTTTAAAAACTAATAAATGTTGCTCTTCCTATCCTTTCTAGGTCCAGATGGCCCCTGCTATGTAGTGGAGTTACACAGATTGATTATTGCTGTCTCCCCTGATGTTTGCATTCCTACCCCCCCCTGCACAGCCAGGACATAACCTGAATGGATCCTTGTCATCAGAACCAACTGTGAATGCTTACCTGCCCACAATGAACACACCCCTGACATCAGAACAATAAATGTACAGAAGTAGGTCAGTGTTCAAAATACAGGGTCCATCACACTACTTTAAACATGTATCCCACTCATTTGTTATATTGAGTTGATTTGAATTAGATTTAATATCATGTCGATGGAATATGGAACCATAATTTCATTTTGTCGAACATAAAGTTATAATACCAAATGTCAACCCCTGTCTGGGTTCAGTGACTCAATGTATTATATAAAAAAATCCTCAGGTCTCATATGCTCATAAAATATTGAGGTATTGAGTCTACGTCATGCCCATTCTAATGTTTCTGTTCTCCTGTCGATCCTAGGAGGACCAGAACCCTTGGAATAAGAAACAAGGACTCTTGGACTGCCCACAGGCCATCCTAGTTGTGCTTGTGGTCTCCATAAACGTTTGTAATTTCTTCATCGGTTTATCCTGTCCAAGTCCATGTAATTGTGTTGATCTAGATTCTGCAAAATCTCAAGGCACAGCCCAGCTTTGCCCATCTGGACCCCATTGAGTGTAGACACCCTCTAGGATTCTTAAGTTTTAGCACTAATAGGGAGTTTCTCATTACACTTTGGGTCAAATAGCTGTATAAGCACTTTGTGAAAACTGTTATTGTACAGTTGACTTTATAGTAAATCTGGTCAATTGATTGGAATTTGAGACCACAAACCTGAGCTTTTTATTAGGGGTGAGTCAAGACTGTAATGAGCTAATACATCAGGTAACAAAATTATGAACATTTACGTGAAGATTTTGTCACTGACTATTTAATAATTAAAGAGATGGAAATAAAGAACCTTCCTGCACTTATTTTTTATTTCACCTTCATTTAAACAGGTTGGCTGATTTGAGAAGAGTCTCATTTGCAATGGTGACCTGGCCAAGAGGAAGTGTAATGGTGCAAGACAACATAGTTACACATGAAATACACAAGTACAAAAACATGCAGGTTATTCAGAGTATATGGTAGGAAATGTACATAATGTATATACAGTTTGTGCAATTGAAGTCTAATTAGAGCAGTAGATCAGTGTATGCAGAAGCAGCAGGGCAATAACAATTACAGGGCAATTACAATTAAATAAATAACACTTCAGCATACCTGTGCAAATGAGAGTCCAAAAACTGTACAAAATAACTGTAGATGAGTGCAAATATACCATGGGGTGTGACAAATACATCGCGGCATAAATGTTCAAAGACAAGGTGAAAATATAGGGGGAGAGTTAAATGAGATGTTGGTGACAAAATGGATAGTGCTCCAGTAGACTACTGGAAATCTCATTTCCTAAGGAGGGAATTTGAGAGTTCTGTAAATTACATCACTGAAATCTATGATTGGTAGGATGGTCATTTTTACCAGGGTGTGTTTCGGCAAAATTAGTAAAGGAGGCCTTATTGCGGAATAGGAAGCCAATCCTATGTTTATAGAGGACAGCATCATCCAGTTCACTGTCAGACAAACTGCTGTATGCAAGTCTTGTGGACAACCAGAGTTCCCCAATAAGCCGTAACGTTGTACTTTGGCTGACACCCAGCAGGTTGGCAATACAAGACACTGGTAAGGGCAATGTCAATAAGCCGGGACAGCAGCTACTCAGAAAAGCTCAATTTTGGTCAGCTGCGTCCTCTAATAAAAACACAGCGACTCTCTTGGGAAAGAGCTGCGGGGATCATTCTTTGAAGGGATAAAAGAAACTCCACAATTTCAGCTGGATTTTTAAAATAGTAGATGCAGATGTCACAAAGGCTTCCTGATTTTATAACGTACTGGAAGTAGTCCATATTAACGTATGGTTGACCTAATGTGTCAGTGATCCTTGATTTTAGACGCTGCAGTAGCTGAGTAGCCAGTGGTCCCTGTAAATGCCAAAAAATATATTAGATGCAATACAAGGATGGTACCGTTAACTTATCATTCCCAATGCCCCAGGGCAGTGATGGGGACATCTGCCCTGCGTAGGGTGCTGTATTTCGGATGAGACGTTACAACGGGTGTCTTGACCCTCTGTGGTTACTAAAGATCCCATGGCACTATTCGTAAGAGTAGGGGTGTTAACCTTGGTGTCCTGGACAAATTTCCAATCTGGCCCTCATACCATCATGGGAACCTAATCATCCCTATCTCTCAATTGGCTAATACATTTCCCTCTCCCCCTCCTCTCTATCCCTTCCCCTAGGCAAATGAGAAAGTGTTCTCAGTCAACTTGCCTGGTAAAATAACGGTTAACCTAAACTAAAAAAACAACATTATGTAGCCTAACGTTAGGCTAGATAGACATTCAAAACATTACAACTGAATGTATTTTGGCAAACTAATAGGCGTTAAGTTAACAATATCATCATTTTGCAAGCTAAAGCAATTACTTCGTCTGACTCAGTCATTACTGCTCTGGTCGACATTGCAAAACATATGATATAATAAGTGAAGTTTATTTCAGGTAATGTTATTGCATATCTTACAGGTCAAGTTCTAACATCACTGACAATACTTTCGCACAGAGCACTTCATCAATGCTAACGTCATCTAGCACTAGAGTTAACAGCAATCTATGGTTAACAGCTAGTTAATATCGTTAGGTTGCAAGCTAAAGCAATAACGTGTATGAGTTGCAGAAATGTACAGTACATCATTATAAAGTGCTATGAAAATAGTAAAAATGTTGAATAAACGCAATATTTATTTTACCTATCTTACATTACCTGATCTTACACCATTCACCTCTGCTCTCTCCAAGCTGCTAATGTGTAGCCAAAGCCTCACACCTCGCACTTCATTCAACCAAATAATTGTAACGATGACGGCGTTGCAACGATGGAAAAAGTAATTAATTAGTCCATTACTGAAAAAAATAACGCTGTTAGTAACGCCGTTATACTTAAAAGCCGTTACTCCCAACACTAATAATAATGAAAGTATCTTCGGGAGTACTCATGTTCTCAAAATAGGTG
The DNA here is from genome assembly GCA_016801145.1 of Umbra pygmaea. Classification (NCBI taxonomy): domain Eukaryota; kingdom Metazoa; phylum Chordata; class Actinopteri; order Esociformes; family Umbridae; genus Umbra; species Umbra pygmaea. The sequence goes on from JACXGM010024687.1 coordinate 10,437, forward strand.
ATTTTCCATGTTTTTCACCTCTTCTTCCTGTTAAAAGACAGTCCATCTGTCCAATCAGGAGGGTCTGTACTCTGCTAGATAGGCCCTACCTTTTCCGTTAGAAGTTAATGTCATTGTGTTTTCCTATTTGCTGTCGTGTTTTTCTATTTGCCGTTGTGCTTTATGATTTAAGTGTTTTTATATTTGCTGTCATGTTTTCCTATTTGCCGTTTTGTTTTCCTATTTGCCATTGTGTTTTTTGATTTGTTGAAATGTTTTCCTATTTGCTGTTGTGATTTTCACTTCAGGGCCACCGTAACAACATCATAACCTATCATTTACCAAGCCTATATTTACATTTAAAAAATTATATAATGTGTCATCAGGAGAATGCTGGTACCATCAGGGAAGAGGCAGGTGAGGAAGGAGTGGCACATGAAGGAGTTACAGTCAGATTTAAGTAACAGGTGGAGGGCTGCGGTGAGAAGTGCCGAAAGATTAGCCTGGTCCTACCAGACACTTGTACGTACATTTCATTTGTACTGAGAGTCTGGCCACTCTCCATTGACAAGCGTTATATTCCTTGAAGGCGGGTACTTTGTTGAAATTTAAGACTATTGGATCTGCCATAACCAATCGCTAAGTTTGGTCATGACGTACTACAACTCAAACTAGTGCAGGACAACAACGTCATCGTTCTCAGCCACTCCCTCTTTTCGCTGATTGGACCGGTAAAAAATTGTTCGTAGAAAACCAGGGAATATACCGCAAACGCAGACAGAGTACTGAAGGAAAATTAAGTACGTAGGAGGGCAGAGCCAGGCTACCGAAAGATAGGATCAATCCTATTTTATGCTAATTTGAGACAAATTTCGTTAGTCAGGGTTGGGCGGTTCGTGTACCCGGTGGCCAACCGTTTTAGTAGACTATCCTAGAAAATGGATAACAGATTCATTGGTCGTTATCCGTTTTTCAGTTTTCCGTTTTTCAATATTCGTCTTTCAATAAGGATTTTGGATAATGAGCACTGTTTAGGAAGGCGTGGAAAGGGGTGGGGCTTCCAAACATGGTGCGTTTAGTTTCACTGAGTGCAAACGAAATGCACTGTATGGCTATAACTTTGCTCACTTAATATAAAGAGATTGACTGGCGCTTTCTGGACAATGTTTAGTTAAACACAGACAGTCAGGTAAGTGTAACAACTATGTGTTTATAGCGAAATGTTAACTAAAGACATGTTTGTGGTTGGGATAATTTGCTAGCGGCAGCTGTGCAGGAAACTCTTTTTGACCAGGGGTGCTGAATAACAAAATATTCAGTCTGACGATTTCTCCCCCTATAGGGAATGTTTCGGATTTTGACAGCAAACTACGTTATTTTAGCACAGTGTATGGGTTTTTGAAAAGCCCTGGGCAGCCATAAATTTGACTGTTCCACAATTATGCGACAGCACTCGCCACTCCGACTCCACTGCGCGCACCCCAACCCCACAGAAGCGCACTTGACATCATTAGCCTATTTCAGCGTAGCTAAGGTAAATTACTTCTCTGATCATCAAAACCACACCAGAAATGTTTGACTTGAAAATATATGCTATAAAACAAAACTGCAATGACCTCGCCAACAAATTCTGAATAGCCTAACAGCAATTGTGTCCTAACATGTCACAGCGGTTTCTATTTTAGCGACACCAATAGTCAAATCAAAATGGTTAGGCCTACTTAATCTGCTGTTTTTATTTAGTTACATTAATCGAATTCTTCTTTGGTTTGTTATAGTCGGTCTTGATATTGTGTAGGCCTAATTAAAATAATAGCCTATTTGGGCGCCTGCTCACTGCGGCAACTTCTGGCGATCCTTTGCAACTTTGTCGCGAAAGCATTTAGCACCTCTGTGGAAGGTAGCAACTTCTTATGTCGAGTCTGTGTTCACATTGCGGCAATTGTTTACCAGACACTACCAACTTTTTGTTTTGCATATGCGCTAACTCTCCCACTAGATGGCAGATGCAAACACATGAAAATAAACACAAGACCCTCTTATTAAAAGTAGCTACCACAGAACCGGTAGAGGAAAAGTACTTCAGTTGCGGGCATCGCGGTGGGTGACGGCTGATAACGCTGCACTTTTTTGGCAATGGGTAAGTTAATGTCATGTTTTTAGAAAATTACAAAAATGCTTTGTCAGCTGTAGCAATCATTTGTTTGCTAGCGTTATATATACAAACATTCTATTCCATCATAAAAACGAATTTTGTTACATTAAAACATTGAGGAATTGTTTGCTTGGTAATGTTATAAATGTCTACCAAATACTGTACTCACCAGATCCAATAGGGTGCATTGACTACATTGGGCAGTTGGAATGCAAAATTGTCATAGCAAAAGGTGCACATTTTCAGAACGTGGTTTTATATGCATGCGTTCATTTTAATCTGGACATACAGCTCTGGAAAGAATAAAGAGACCATAGCAAAATCATCAGTATCTCTGGTTTTACTATTGATAGGTATGTGTTTAGGTAAAATTATTTTTTTCTTCCATAAACTTACTGACAATGGGGGTATTTCAGTAGCAGGGTTGACTGTTGTACATTTTCCAGACCACTGCTCGCTACATAGCGTTTTATTATTATTATTACTATTGTCATTATTATTTTAAAATTCTTATATTGTTGTAATTCTTGTTTTTAAGCCCACTGCATAGAATCGCCGTGCCATGTCAAAAGAATTTCTCTGCATAGGATGATGTATGTTATTCGATGCATATGATAAATAAACAACTTTGACAAACTAAGTTGAAACCACACCTCTAGGTTGACTGACTCTGAGCTGTCAAACTCAAGAGTTAACGGTTTCTGAATAAGTTGTAACAATTCGTTCAGTCAACCCTGAGTTGAAGCAACATTGAGTTAAGCACAAGATATAAAAAGCCATCATCAATGGAACACAGACATCACCATTCATCATGGCAACAGGAGAAAATGCACCAAATGCTTATTTCTCCCCAGTGCAATTAGAAATATTAGTGACTGCTTGTTGCTAAACCCACATTCTGAAATATCCCCACCATTTCTCTCAAATTCATAATAATATTGTCTTCATGTGTTTGGGTATAATGAAAAAGTTATTTTTTTCCCCATGAACTACTGACAACATTTCTCCCAAATTCAAAATGAAAATGTTATTTTGAGAATTTATTTGGTGGTGGATGAAGTGGGCTTTCCCCCTAACTGTGTAAAGCGCTTTGGGTACCTTGAAACGCGCTATATAAGTTGAATGTATTATTACATTACAGTCCAGGCTGTGCATGGACTTTTTATTATTTTGGTAATATTATAATTATTATTTGATGTAGCAATACTAATTGATTTAAGACAAATATGTAGTGGTCTATACATTTTTCCAAAGCTGTATGTCGAGCATAATGTTAAGCAATATGTTTTCGGTTTATTGGATGTGATTTCTGATGTTTCGGTGCCTAGACACAGTGGAAGAGTGGCAGAAGGTAGCCTGTGGATTCCAGGAACAGTGTGACATATTATTATTTGCTCTCCACCCCAGTCTGGATCTATGTTCTAAACTACAAGCACAACTTCTCCATTGTGTTAATGGATCTGGTGGGAAGCAATTACAGCTTCCTAAATGTTTTTGACAGGTTTTGGATGGTGGGGTATTTGGTGGATACCATCAAACTTCAACCCAAGAGAGTGGAGGAAGTTGTTTTGGCTTGCTGTGGTCTACACAACTTCCTAAGGACTGAGTGCATGAACCGATTCACACAGGTTGTTTAGAGAGAAGGACCTAATCATGAATATAGCCCAAAAAAATTGACTAGACCCTCCTCTGCAGCAAGCATCTTTGCCATCCATGACTAACACAGCAGTGAGAGCCAAGCAACAGAGACACACACTGCAGTTACTTCATGTCAGAGAATGGTGTATTAAAATCATCAGTGGAACACAATAGATACTGATAGAAATCTAGCCTGTTAGTGAACACCATTTGTGTGATTTTGAAAATGCAATTATTTCAGCTCTGTAAATGTACTTGTTATTTGTTGATGTTTTTTTAGGGGGAGGTGTTTAACAAAATTAAAATGTTAAATTAACATCCTTTTTGTGGACTATGTTATTAGATTTAATGTACCAGGTGATCTGAATCCTGAATTGGGCAACATGGTATTACTCTTTGCTCAATGAATATACCACAGCCAACTACAATTCCAGGTACTCAGTCTTGTCATGCTTTGTTTTAATCTCCTAAACTAGTGTAGCTGTTTGTTGTTTCAATCTCCTGGCAGGAGTAAGTGTTTTTATTTTGCAAATTGGAAAGTATTCAAATTAATCTCAAACCTACAACACCTTAAACATCCAATGATAAGTAATATATATATATTTTACTATATCTGTGCAGCAGGGATGGTAAAAGTACTCAAAAGTTATACTCAAGTAAAAGTATATATACCTAAATAAATAAGAATCTAGTAAAAGTAAAAAGTCCTCCATTCAAACATTACTCGAATAAAAGTACAAAAGTATCAGATTAAAAATGTACTTACATTACTCGAGTAAAAGTACAAAAGTGTCAGATTAAAAATGTACTTAAGTAAAGTAGAAAGTAAAGTAGAAAGTAAATATTCAAATTAACTGTAAATATCAATAATTAAGCAGCTCAATTGTTTTGTGAGTGATATGCCATGTTTTGTTAGGTTTGCAATCATAAGAGTCAATGAAGCACCTTAATGAAGGACCTTAACCCAGTATAGGGTTTTAACTTGTAATAGACATGTTCCATAACATTAGCTGCATCAAACAGAAGATGTTTCAGAATATCAATGAGGAAGAACCACCTCTTTAGGTTTAAATATCTTCAAAACACACCATTAAGCGACACAGACTACTATTTAAATCTGTAAAAGCTTCTGTTCAGCTTTAGTAGAAGCTGATTTTCAAACTTGCTAGATGGTGTGATGTAAGAGCTGCCCAGGTGTGCCACAGGGAAAATACATGTTCATGTTAATAATAATAATAATAATGCATTTTATTTAATGGCGCCTTTCATAACACCCAAGGTCACCTCACAAGCAATATGCATAAAACAAATTACAACAAACAAGCCACACATACAAATACAGTGCAATTAAAACTCAATAAAACATATTTTAAAAAGCCTGTATAAAAAGATGTGTCTTTAGACGCTTTTTAAATGTCAAC
>JACXGM010024688.1:0-15394 GCA_016801145.1 Umbra pygmaea
TCAAAACAATAGCAAAAGATGTACTTGGATGACGTCGGGAGGTTGCGTGGGATCATGGGTTTTGTTATCGTCGTCAATGACAACCTTCCAATCTAGCGTCTCCGGCAGAAAAAATGTTCACTGACAAAGTAACATATTGTTAAAAAATTATAACTTTATTCACGTTATGTTTGGCGGCTCCCTGGAACTTAGAACAACTAGAGCAGTCACAGGTTATTTGACGCCATTTACGGGCGACAAAATGAAACGTCCCGTGTCTTCGAATTGTATTACAAATTTCTTTGGATTTGAAAGTTAGTGGAAATATTTAGGATAATGTAAGTACACAACTAAGAAATATATATAATATATGTATAGTGATGTTTGCTTTTAATGCAAAGTATGTATTTTGTTATTGTTTTTATTGATATTACATATTGTACCTTTAACAATTCTAATATTGATTTGCTTGTGTGTGTTATGGGATACAGTGTTTGATTTCTCTAGACGCAACAGGGCCTTTGTTCTTTAAGTAATAAACACCTTTTCAATGTGTCCCTTTTTCCCCAGATTGCATCCAAGGTGGCGGCACCGCTGGCCAGGACCAATGAGATTGTCATCCTGAGTGGAGAGGGCAGCCGTATGACTGACGAAGTGAACCGCCTCTTGGCGGAACTTCCTGTGTCTGTCAACGCCCTTACTGGAGTGGACCTGTTTAAGGTGAGCAGAGGCAGGACAGGTAGTGGAGCTCAACTTTGCTTTAAGTCTGACTCCCTAACCACTAAGCATGGAGGAGTGGAAGAGGACTGCTGTGAAGCTCTGGTGAACTGACATGCCCAAGAGGGTTTAGGCAGTGCTGGAAAATAATGGTGGCCACACAACATACTGAAGATTTGGGCACAATTTGGACATTTTCACTTAGGGTTGTACCCACTTTTGTTACTTAGACCTTAATGGCTGTGAGTTATTTTGAGGGGACAGCAAATTTACACTGTTATACAAGCTGTACACTCACTAATTTACATTGTAGTAAAGTGTAATTTCTTCAGTGTTGTCACAAAGTTATAATGAAATATTTACAGAAATGTGAGTGGTGTACTCACTTTTGTGACACTGTATAATGTATATGGGTTAATGATTCCCGACACTATGCAGAGCTTTGTTAAAAAGATCGCATAAAATGAATTTTACATTACAGACAGACTGCGTGTGTGTGCACATTGACAAACACTGTGGAAGCACAAATTGTAATGTTCTTGTTGCCATTCCTGTTAAAAGGGCAGAATGTGAACTGCATAGTGTATGAAATCATTGTCTCATCTAAACCTGATTTTTCAAATTATCACAGACAGACAGACAGACAGACAGACAGACAGACAGACAGACAGACAGACAGACAGACAGACAGTCTGGCAACTAAATACATTTAAAGAATGTACTTAATTTCTACCAGGTAGAGTTACAACTAGGCATGTTTTTTTCTCTGTCTGTTGGAGGAGATGACATTTGACAAACCACAGTGGGAATGTCCATTGTAGTTATTGTAATTTTATTAAGCCTATTGGTGCTGCTGATCTGACATTTTCTAACCTACATACAATGTTTTAGAAATAATGAATTGAAAGTTTAGCAAGCAATGTCTCCTTTAATACTAAATGGAATTGTTTCTTTTCCTGTTTCATACTCAACAGATCCCACTACTGCAGAAGATGACTGATGCTCAGGCTTGAAAACAATCACTCCCTTCTACTCTGTTTAATGCTGCCTTCAATACACTTGAAATGATTTTTTAAAAATATATCAATATAAAGTTGAATTTCTTAAACCTCTGGTGCCTTACTTTCTACAGGACCAGAATATCTGCATGTACCGCTGCTCCTTTAATACTGTATGTACCTTATGGGTCCACTACTTTTTGAATCACTAAAGCGTTTTACAATGGGTAGAAAACACTGGGTGCATTGCTATCATTTAGCATTTACCATTTGTTCTTATACCCCTCTAGTCTCTCTATTTTACATTAGTTAAAATTTAGCTGTCAAAATTAACATCCTCTGTCAATTTTTCCAAAGTCCAAATGTTGTACCTCTACATTTCATCTAACACTTTACAGAATAATCTCTTCTATTTTCATTCATCTCTTTTTTTTTTAAATTCTTGATGAGTTAGAGGTTTTTACATACACATGACAAGTTTTATAAAGTGCTGCATGAAATAGGATCTCACTGCTTTCCCGCCTCAAAAATGATTTTGCATATGTTTAGTCTAAACGTTTATAATCTGGGTAATTGGGTATTCATCCCACACAAGAAATGTCGTTCTTTATTAGATTCATATTTTAAATGTTGTTTTGTGTACTACATTATACCAAACACTTGTTGGTTTTAAAGCAACAGTAATGTTTTACCAATCCAAGAAACCTGATATGTCGGTTTTATTGAAAAATCCTACATGTTTATATATTTTTTCTTTGGTTGTGATGCCTCATTCTGAATTGGCTTGAAGTGAGTTAAACAGAGAAGTTAAGATCTTTAGATGCAGGATTCTTTATCAAGTGAACTGCTTTTAGTGGAGAAAGATCTGCATGCAAAACTTTTTTACGTTTTTAAAACGGCATTAATCTGCCAAACGCTAGTTGTTGCTCCTTGGAATATTTGTAATAATAGAAGTCATATTTAAATTAGGTAGGATTTTTATTTATGAATATATTTTTTATTCAGTTTTTTTATTTCATGTTATTTGATTGTGACTTGATTATGAGACACTAACAATTTTTGCAATGCAGTTTTATGTTGTAACTATACACTCCCCTCTATGTTTTGAACATGTGGTCTTCATTAATTTAGATACCATGAATACAGATAATCATGAAATGTGAGGATTTTTTTCTAATTTCTTACCTCCTTTGGTGATGGTGCGAGATTATTGGGAAATGTTGCAGACTATGATCCTCAATAATTATTCATGATGCATCAATTTTTTATGAATATAAATATATATAAGGCAATTTTGTCAATCATTTAGAAGTGTTCAGAAAAATTTTCTACTCAGAAGGACAGTTACTCCAGTTATCATTACATAGATTACAGGCATTCATTTCTGTAAAGTAAAGATGTTGAAAATACTCTGACATTTAAAGGTGATATTCTGTGCAGTTCCCTCATATAAAACATTGAATAAAATGCTTGAGTATATTGCCAAATTAAAAAAACATTAACGTTGTCAATACATATGAAGGGAAGTGTATACGTCAACTTTAAGCCATGTAAATCTCCACTTCAGGGTCTGTCTACAAAGTAATTGATAAAGGATCCTCTTTACATCATGCACTTGTGTCAAATATTGACATTGCTGTTTGTCTGGTGTTATTATTTATCTTTAAATTATTTATTATAGTGATCAAATGCATATATTCTGTTACACTATTGCTATTACACATTACCTCTATGTGTATTATGTTTGTTGAGCTCATTCCACAGTGTATAATCAATCTGTGTAAAATCACAATCTGTGTAATATAGAATTATTTGTTTTGTGTTGTGGTCAGTAATGATTTATTAATAGACTAAACTGTGTGTTGTTTTTCGATTACAAAATGAAAGGTTGTCATTTTCTGGTTTAAAAGAAGTGCTAAATGCTACCTCATGTTTGTGTAAACATGGTAGCATATAAACACCATTAAAGAATTGGTGGTTTTAGTTCATAGTTCTTTACATCAGTTGATTGCTGATGACAGGAACATATTTTAATGTTTACATCCTTATAAACATTCTCTCCCTCACATATCCATTGTAATTTGCATTATGTTGATTAGCTTGATGGGCATTCTTGACATTGCATTATTTTACTATGTTAATGATCTATGAGTTGTATTATTTGAGCTGCTTTGGAAAAATATTTTGATTTGATTTCATATCACGTGGTGTTTCAGTTTGATCCAACTTCTATCTTGCTTAGTCATTGTTTATATGAAAAATGAACACTACCACTATGAAGGACTGTTAAATGTTTGGTATGTTTTTGTTGCTTATTTCATTGGTTAGATATTTGCTTCATTACAGCCATTGTAACTTTGCAAATACTGTGAAACCTGTTCATTGTGTATCGGAACCAATTAAGATTTTATTTTAATTATTATATTTGTGACTTTGTGAAAATGCACACAGACAAATCACTGAGAATTATGTAGCCTATTTTTTCATAATTTAGTGTTCAAAATAATCACTAATGTTGTTTGGTAAAATATATATTTATTTTGTTTTTCCTTTTTAAACATGGCGCAAGTGATCCTGCATGTTATTTGTGCATGTTATACCTCTTTGCTGAACATTAAATTATAACACATGTGCTCTGTTGTTATATTGCAATCTAATATTCAAATGACATGAGAGGGTGTTGGTAAATGTAAAATAGTGTCTGGGCTGAACATTAAGGTCAACGATAGTTGTCACATTCATGGCATTGAAAACTACCGTAGTTGGTCTTGCAAGTGTAGTACACAGCAATTCTTTAGTAACTTGAGACTCAGTCTGTTAAATCTAATTGCAGGTTAGATTTCACATACCTTACAGTCAACATATTAGTAGTGACATGCTTATTTAAGAATGAATATACAATAACAAACTTTAAACTCAATAACTAAAAAAAACAAAATTTAAACAATTTCTCATTGAACAACTATTCAATGAATATATCAAATAAATAAACATTAATATCAGTCATTGCTAGAATATTACAACTTAAGCCAATGATACCAGACCAAGCCTGACGCTTATTACTGAAATTATTTTTCATTACAAAAGGGTTTCAGGCCTAGAGGGTGAAATCCGCATGTTTATTAGATTATTAGTCAGGCATTGGGTAGGCATGCTTAAAATATGCAAAACCAGAGGTCCTAAAACCAAGATATACTTCTGCGCATGCGTTGTCAAAGTTGTTGCCGCAGAAAGCAAGCAGTACAGAAAAATCATCGGTGAGCTAGCATCGTAACCAAAATATCAATGTAAGATAATCTCGCAAAAACGATGTTTTCGCAAATGCCATTTTCTTAATTTCTCTTGACCTGGAGTAAGTATTATGCTTGTTATGAGGTGTCAGTTTTCCCGTGTGCTAAAATTGTAGTTAACTAACAGAAGCCGGTTATGATAGTTATAGTCGCTAAGTCAGATAAGCTAGCTAGATAGCCTAGCTGATAGCTAACCTTACTCGTTAGCAGCACAAAGAAGTGTTCAATCACTTCGGTTCAATGCTTTGTGGGGCTACACTCGAGGTGTACCGCTAGTTTGTTAGCATTCTCCATCGCCAGTTGCATAATAGTTACATGGCTTACTTTTTTAATATTAACTAATTGCTAATAGTCGTGTTACTGGGATTCATAGTGTACGTTATTTTATTGAAAGTCTCCGTTTTCAACATACAATCTAGTTCATATGAGAAACTAGCAATTAGCGAGTTAGCGACTAATGCTTATTTACCATTAATATACCATTAACCATTAATATACAATGGTTCTATATAATGCCACTATGTGCATGTATGAATATCCTATACTAGCCGTATTAGGAATGGTCTTCATTTCCATTATTTTTGCCTTATCACATCCATCTGTTAGAAGCCCTACCCAGGCCAGAGCCACGTTAAATACATGGGTAATGTTATTGATATTTACCCAGTGATGCAATTACAGACTGCTTGTTTTTTTAGCAACTATTTCAGTCAGTTTTAAGAACAGATACACTAACCAGCTACAATGTATGACACGGCATGCTAGTTGGTGTCATTTGTGAGTCTGACTCATACTTTTGTTCCAGAACTATCAGGTTGTGTGACAAACCATTACATAAGGTAACAGGAAACAGTTTTGCTTAGTATTGTAAAGTATTCACAGTGATACGCATTCCTTGGCCTCAGAGTTCGTATTCCAAATAATACCCAATTCCATTCAAGCCATACTCTAAATTGGGTCACTGTATAGGAAATGGTGTCATTTAGAAAAGACAGAGCAGAAGTCAGCTGGAGGCTCTGTAGCGGTTAGCAATTTAGTGTAATGAAGGATACAGTTGAAGGAAGGTCTAATGTGTGACCAGGTGCCTGACTGAAACTGGTGCAGTATTACTTTAACAAACACAATTCGATTATTTGTCTACCTTAGCACATGTGTATAGATGCATTCCAGTGATGTGTAAATAGCAGTTACACTAGACCTAGCATGATATGTTATCATTACAGACATGGATAAATGTGATTTAGTCAGGTAGGTTTTTTAGTTATTAATATTTACACCAAATGAATATTCGGTCACAAAGACTGAACACGTGTTATTGTCTTCCACGGTCATAATGCAGTCTGTCCTGTGCCCTGGGAATGGAGTGAAGGCGTTTCCATCTTAACCCTGCTGCTCTGTCTAGCTGCAGCAGGGTGTCTGGTTGAGTAGATGCAGAGGCACAACTGAATGCAGATTAGACGCTAATGGCTTAAATTTTTAGAAAGTTCTCAGACGATGTATAGAAAAAGTAGCCTAATGACTGCATTTTCAAAGTGTGTGTGTGTGTGTGTCTCTCAGCATGGTGAGGAGAGCATTTCCCATGTTGCATTAGTGGAGGAGGGACATGCTGGCCTGTCTGCCAGCATCATCAGTTGACCCTACCATCCGACTGCTCTCCCACAGGCAGATGAACACTGGACTTCAGAAATGTAAGGCTTTTTCAGGTTATATATTTTGTAATTGAATTCACTGAAGTAATGTGTCCTTTTCAGTCTGAATGCATGAATTTAGTTAGCAGGGCATACCAGGATTATGTATTCTATTCAAACAGGACACCAGTATGAAAATATATGCTTGTTACCTTAGGTTGCTCTGGATAAGACAGTGTGGTAAATACCTGCTAAATGTAAGGTCCTTGTTTCAATCCTAGGGGAAACTACACAGAAGATGAAATCTGCCAACTATCCAACCCCAGCGGAATTGGATGCCTATGCTAAGAAAGTCGCCAACAAGCCGCTGACCATCAAGATCTTCCCTAACAGCGTCAAAGTCCCTCAGAGGAAGCACATCCGCCGCACGGTGAACGGACTTGACACCTCCGTTTCCAGCCAGCGCCACAGTCCCTACCCATCTCAGGTCAGCAACGCCAGAGCAGGCCTCTTAGCCGTTCTCCGTACGGCACCCGGCAAAAGTGTCGTCAAAGACATGGACGGCAGCCGAGCCCGTCTGCTTCCGAAAGCAGCCATGAACCCCCACAGTGGGCCTTATGTCACTCAGAGCACTTTAAACCTCTCGCAGCCTGTGTCTCACCTCCAGAGCATGTCACAAAGCCAGGCCTTGGTCCAGAAACCGACCCACTCGCACTCACAGCAGGCTTTACAGCAGCAGCCTAACATGGCTCACCCCATGACTTTGAATATGGCTCAAGCTCACTCTCAAACATTACAGCAGCGGAGCATGGCCCACCCTCAAACTTTACAGCGGCAGCAGAGCGTGTCCCAGCTGCAGACTTTGCAGCAGCAACCGCAGAGTCTGGTGCATCCCCAGAATATGCAGCGGCAGCAGAGTTTGTCTCACACGCAGACTTTACAACAACAGCAAAATCCGACTCGGCCACAAACCGTACAGCAGCACGTTCTTCATCCTCAGACGCTGCAGCACCAGACTCTTCCCCGCCAACAAGCCTTAATGCAGCAACAGGCTCAAGGTCTTCGCCATCTGGCTGAGGTTGCTCAGCCTCCGCCTAGCCAGCAACGTTCCCAGGGCATGCAGCATGCAGAATGTTTGCAGGTGCCGCAACCACAGCCTCACACCCAGGTCGTTCGACATCTCCCTGACGTAGCCCAGGCCCAGCCACACAGTCTGCAACATTTTCAGCCTCCCAGCCTGCAGCACTCCCAGGGCCTTCCCTCATCTCAGCCTCTCCCGCAGGCATCTGGTGACGGCCCTGTTCCTCCCTCTGCCCCTGGTTCCCTGCCGCAGCCTGGCCAAGGCCCCGCTTACGGCCCCAGGAAACCGCCGGATGCAGACGCACCACCAAACGTAACCGTATCTACCTCCACCATCCCACTGTCCATGGCGGCTGGCCTGCACCACAACAGGCCAGGTACAGACCTGAGCAGCATCGTGCACCAAATCAACCAGTTCTGCCAGGCCCGGGCTGGCATGGGCTCCACCTCTGTGTGCGAGGGCCAGATCGCCAACCCCAGCCCCATCAGCCGTAACCTCCTCATCAACGCCAGCTCCAGGGTCAACACACCCCACAACCTCGGCCCCCTGCCCTCTTGTCTGATGGGCTCCATGGAGAAGCCTGCTGGAGGAGCCCAGGGCCATGCTGGTGGTCTGCAGCCCAACATGGCTGCCGCCAACAGGATGATGCCGGCTTTCCATGCTGACATGAAGCAGCAACAGCAGCTCCAGCAGTTACAACAGGTTCAGCAGCACCAGTTACAGCAGCAACATCAGCTTCAGCAGCTTCAACAGCAGCACTCCTGGAACCAGCACCAGCTGGCTCACATGCACAGCCTACCAGAGGGAGCCCATCCCTGTAAGAACCCGAGGAGAGAGACCCCTTCTGGGCCCAGCTTCCCTGCCAAGACTCTCAACTACCCCCACGATCTGCTGGCTTCCCAGCCACAATCGTTCCCTCTTAAGCACCTATCCCAAGACAAGACCACCCCTTCCCCTCCAGTCAATGGCCCACTAGCCAGCAACATGCCCGGCTACGCCAACGGCCGCTACTTGCAGGCTCCGTGGGGCGGCGTGTTACCAGGGGTCAGCAGCGATGGTGTCGGCCCTCAGGATCTGCCCATGGCTTTCCAGGGAGGCCCCTCAGCAGCCTCTGTAGACTGCAGCACGTCAGGAGCACCGTATCGACCAGGGGCCAGACCTGGAGCTCCAGGCCCGGGTCAGGCCAACCCCATGCAGCAGAATGTGTCTGATTACCTGGCTGGGGAGTTTCAGGCTTTCCAGCAGAACCCTGGGGCCATGGGGAAGATGCACAGACTCCCCATGGGCAGAGCTCCCTCTCAGGGACCAGACCTAGGCAGCACTAGAAATATCCATGCCCACCATCTAGGCTATAGATAGCAGACAAGTGTTCACCTCACCAACTGTGTTCTGGTTTCCAAATGATTCATGGTAATATTCAGGTGCCCCGTGTTTGTTGTGGAGATCTTGCAAGTGATCAATTGAATGTTCTCCACAGTAGCTCTGGTCTGAGTGGTCAATCTGTATCATCTGAGTTTGAAATGGGTTGTCAATGCCTTAAAGGTATGTGTTAAACCTTAGTGCCAGATGACAAATGTTTGTCATTCTAATGAGCAGTTAATTCTCCTGTCATGACATGGGCATCTGCTGCTTGGAATATTTCCGGGGGTGTACTTATGATTTAGGTATAGAACCTAGTAGGGCTACTTCCTGTCTTGATAACTAGAGGTGTAGTTATGCCCAAGTTATAACCAGTCACCCTCATGACATTACCCTGTTCTGCACATGGAGCGGTTTAATATGGGGTCCTTTTTTCCTTTCCAATGTTTACATTTGCAGTTATGCATCTATAACAATTCCAAGTAGACATCATACATTTCTTAATGCACCCAGTGAGACTGTTGGTTTTCTAAAGGGGGTATTTTTGTATGTTCATCTGAGTCATGCCGAATGAGCATATTCTTATTCTCGTCTCCCCACATATAATTAGGTAATGAATTCTCCAGCCGTGTGTCATGTCCTCCGATCTGTCTGCCGATACGTCACAGAGGCAGTGATTTAATGCGAGTTTGTTTTAAATGGCTCACGTGATCTATTGGTTTAACGTCCACTACTTTAATTTCACTGTTAAGGAGTTCATTATAAGGACACTTCCCAAATCGTATGCTAAGCATTTAGAAGTCACGCAGAAAAACATTAAGTACCTTTTTATTACGTGGAGCAGCATGAATCCCCTGATCTTAAACGGAATGGTCTTTGATGACCAGATTGATCACTTGCAAGGGGATAAGTACAACTGAACATACCAGAGGAGAAATGCTTATTTCTTTCTCGTAAGACACACTGGTTTCGCCACTATACTACTGTAAACAAGTAAATACATTCCTTGTGG
Source organism: Umbra pygmaea (assembly GCA_016801145.1). Lineage (NCBI taxonomy): Eukaryota > Metazoa > Chordata > Actinopteri > Esociformes > Umbridae > Umbra > Umbra pygmaea. Next base: position 10,065 of record JACXGM010024688.1, read on the forward strand.
ATATTTATCTGCCTGTGTCAGTTGTGGTTAGCTGCTTCTTCACTATCCTATCTAGCCTAATGCTGGGTTTGTAACCATATGGGAAGTGGGAATTTACCAGTTGAAGTTGTAAATACCAGTATTGTTTGTGTTTTGAGCTCTTTGAGAAACTTCAATGGACTATGCCAACACGCGTTGTCAAACATACACTGAAGGTGAAGCTAGCATGTTTGTATACTAACTACAATTTAAAAACATGAATAGCTTTTTGTAAATAAGATTTTGTTTCACTGTTAAATGCAAATTGGGTACTTTCCCTAGGAGTGCAGCACGTGGTGGAAGTCAAGAAGTTCTTGAGGGCTTAACTAGTTAAAGGGGATTAAATTGGATTGTTCCTGGTCATGTAGTAAATAAGCACTTCCCCTTGGTTACAAACGCACCATAACACTAACGCTGTATTGTCTCTACTACCTAGGATGGAGAGCTGGGCTTCATTCCAGTAATTTAATGCAGGTTACTTAATCATGCCAGTAGATTGGTCTAGCCATAGAAATATAATTGTCTAATTTTATTTATATGGTTCTAGCATGTTCTGTGGAGTCTATTTTCTCATTGGTTTAGCTTGGGCAATGGCATACAATTGTGGGGTTAGTCCATTACCCCTTCTCCCTGATAACCCTTGAAAATAAAGCCTTAAATGTTATTTTAGATTCCATCTATACCTTAACTGTTGTATGAACACACAATGCCAGATTTTTTTTAACAAAGCATTGTGTAGGATCCTCCTATATTGAAGATAGTTATACTAGCAATTGTTTCTGCATACAGTGACATGAGACAGTATTTACAAGAATTAGGAAAAGAAAATCATAATTATACTATTACAAATGCTCAGAGAAATATTTTTATACTTTGAGATGTTAGGGTTCAAAATGAGTGTTCACTGTGAAGGGTACCTCACTGTGAAAAAGTGGTATTCAGACTTTGTTGTTTTTTACATGACACAGTAGACAGAGGAAGGGCAGAGACAGTCAGTCGAGCATGGAGCCCAGTCGCCAGGGGCATCTGTGGACCGGATTCAGAAGCTTAGATTGCTACACCAAACAGGCACCTTTTATGGAGACTTAACATGGTTTTATGAGTTTAAGAGAACAAATTGGGATGGATCTTACACAATTTCTACAGATGGAAGAATTCCATGTCAACAAATTCTGGTATTTGATAAGATTCATATGATTGTCCAATGTTCTGGCCAATGCCACATTTAATTGACCCCATATGCAAGAACCTAGTTTCTTCTGCTGGAAGTTGACACTTTGCTACAATGGGATCTTTTGGCAAAACATCTCAGAGCCCATGTCAAAGTGCATGAAGAAATTATTGCCCTCAGAAATAACATTTTGCAATGACTATCTTAGTCTCAACTTAAACCATGTTAAATGTACGGTGTGAATTTCAGAGGGCAGTCCACAGAAAAGTATATAACGAATCTGTTGGGATTACAAATACTTCTGTTTTCCAACTCTTTAAACTTTTATAAAAGAGTTAAAGTATTTCAAAACGGGTGTCAATTTTGAGAATACAACTTGTTTACCAAAAGCTCTTTCTCTGACCAATTGTATTAGTAAAATGATAAGCATTCAATATAGTTCTTGTGTTTGAATTATTTATTTTATACAGTCCTTTGTTAATTGTTATTGTCAGTACTTTCTCACACCACTGTATGTTTTCATTTAAAGTCACTGTTAAATTGCAAAGAAACTACTAGGAAGTATGGATAGTATTTAGCAGAGTTTTGTGTAGCGCTGGGTTGTAACAATCGTCTTCAGACTGTTTCATTCATTGTTTTAACTTAAGTAGTTTAATTTAGATCTTAGCTAATTTATTTCCTTGACATCCTGAAGCCATAGATTTTTCCTCATAGGTGCCATAAAAACAGCACGTCGTCAAACACAAAACAATGCAAACTGACGTCTCATGACTAGCTGCGTTCAAAAACAAATGGAAAGGTGAAGTCATAGAAGTTATTCCATTTCCATGGGTTATGTAGCCTTAATGTTCTGGATTAAGCGTTCTTCCCTGCGGGTGGTAGCTGGATTCCGTTTGGCTGTTATTCCTATTGTGTCCCTGATGTGCCTGGCCCTTGACGCTGCTATTGAATTCCAGTCAAAAACACACAATAGTGCGATGTGTGAGTGTGTGTGTGTGTATATAGTAATGATGTATGGGTTGTACTATTAGAATAAAAGTTCCTATTTATGGGGTGTTGTCATGTGACTTTGGGATTTTTTTGTTGGAATGCTACAACTTGAACCAAGCGATTATCTTGTTACATTTCACCTGTGGGATGTTTTACTGTTAGTTTTAATCTTTATATTGCAATCTTACATTTGGTTAGTATCCATTGGCTAATCAATCCTGGAGTCAATAGCCATGAAGTTGCTCACTATATTACAGATGCCCTTTCTGACAGGTCTGGCTGTATAATATGCTATTTACACTCACTGGCCACTTCATTAGGTACACCTTGCTAGTATTGGTTTGGACCCATTTGTGTTCAAAACTGCCTTAAATATTTGTGGCATAGATTCAACAAGGTGCTGGAAACATTCATCCAAGATTTTGCTCCATATTGACACTATTGCCTCACGTAGTTGTTGCAGATTTGCCGCTGCACATCCATGATGTAAATCCGTTCCACCACACCCCAAAAGTGCTCGATTGGATTGAGATCTGGTGATTGTGGAGACCATTTGAGTGCAATGAACTCATTGTCATGTTCAATAAACCAGTTTGAAATGTGAGCTTTGTGACATGGTGTGTTATCCTGCTGGATATAGCCATTAGAAGATGAGATGGGTACTCTGTGGTCATAAAGGGATGGACATGGTCAGCAACAATAATCAGGTAGGCTGTGGCATTTAAACATATTACACCACCAGCCTGAACCTTTGATTCAAGGCATGATGGATCCATGCTTTCATATTGTTAATGTCAAATTCTGACTGTACCAGTTGCCTTTCTATCAGCTCAAACCAGTCTGTCCATTCTCCTCTGACCTCTGCCATCAAAATGGGAAATTTGGGCCCAGAGAACTGTTGCTCTCTGGATAATTTTCTTTTTTTCATTTAAAACCCCTTTCCCATTCTGATGCTTATTTGAACTTCAGCAGATCATATTGAGCAATGCCTAAACGCATTGACCACATGATTGGCTGATTAGATATTTGCCTGTACCTACTGAAGTGGCCAGTGAGTGTATGCATAATGTCTAAGTGAAATTACTATGCTATCTTTTGCCATGAAAATCCATGTTTAAAATCCATGTTGGGTGGTTTTGTTGACATGGGGCACGAAGTCTGACATGGCACAAATACATGACCTATTACACAATTTACGGTGACCCTTTTTAGCTGAATAGTGAGTGCCACATTTCATACCAGTGGCCAACATGATGTGCTGCATTTTTAAAGGGGAACGATAAAGAAGCTCTAAAAATGGGACTACTGTACATTAATATAGAGATGGAAGTAATTATGTTCTGTGATGCAGGGCGGCGGTGCTCAAACCTGGTCCTGAAGAGCTACCATCTTGTAGGTTTTCATTCTAACCCTATTTTAGCACACCTGATGCTAGGATTTATTATGGTGAAAAGCTTAATCAGTTTAGTGAAGCATGGAGTAGGAGAGGACTCCTACAGGACAGTAGCTCTCCAGAAGCAGGATTGGGCACCCCTGATGTGGGGCGTCAGATGGCTCAGTGGTTTGAGAGTCAGACAAATTTTGTGTCCTCAAACAAGGAAGTTCACCCTAAGTTGTTCCAGACGGTCTAATAATTACTCCAAGGAATGTATTAGCATAGACACGTTTCAGATCCTTGTCATTGTTTCCCTTTAAGAAAATTAGCGACTTTATTGGCAATGTCTACCGTAACTTATTTTCTTCCTGTTTAGTCCTCCAAGCATCTCAATAAGGAAACCACATTATAGCATTCTGGTGCAAACACTACAATTCAACCTAATGGATTCAGTAGCTGAGTAGAAGAACACAGCCATGGACAGATGATCACAATCACAAACCAATATGGCTCAGTGGTTAGGGAGTCAGACTTGTTGTCGGAAGGTTGACGGTTAATTCATTCAATACTATAGTATAATTATTTTAGTAATTATGCAATGAATATTTTAAAATTAGCATTTCTACTAAAATTTTATGTACCCCCTGCAGTACTCCAAAGTGCCCCTAGGGGTACGTGTACCCCCATTTGAGAAACACTGTGCTAAATTATTGAAATTATAATATGTCACACAAATGATTAAAAAATGATTAAGGCCAGACGTTAGCATATTTGCACTGACCCATGTATATTAGATAAGAGCAAGGTCCAAAACAAATCGTTGCAACATTTGTGAATTAAACAGCAGATGTGAATATTCCACTAAGGTTTGAATCTGTTTTATCTATAAAGGTGCCTTGTTCTTTTGGAAAATATTGTTTACTGTGAGAGATTATGATTGCAGAATTATTAGTTATGAAGGGCATATAAGTTTATCAAGCATCGTATGCTTCACTTTTAAATGTAGGCATTGTGCCAATGTTCCAAAATTAATCTGGTCTAAAAAACAACTTTCTCAGATATGATGAATAAAAAAAATTATATGTTTTTATCCTAATAAATATGTGTAAAAACACTTAAATCTGTGATTTTCATGGTAGTCATACAGTAGTGTGCTCTCTTTTCTGGCTACCCAGACAAGACAAAAATAAATAAATTAGTGCTTAACAACTGCCAGAGTTTTGACTAGAACTGCATAATTTGATCATATTGCCCCAATTATACTATCTACACTAGCTGCCCTAGGGCTGATTTAAAGGTTTTGTTGTTAACATGCAAAGCACTACATGGACCTTCCCCTACATATCTGTCTAAAATGGTGCTGCCAAACATAACTCTGCGTACACTGTGTTCACAACAAACACAACCTTCCTACTGCTCCTATAATAAATACAAACAGCTGGAGGAAGGGCTTTCTCTTATAGAGCTCCATTTTTGTGGAATGATCAGACGCAGACTGTCAACATTTAGATCTATGCCGAAGACTCATCTCATCGTTAAGTTCTATGATATAGTGTAGTCTGGCTCAGGGGGCTGAAAGAGAATGGCAGCACTGTTTGATGAACAACCCATGTTGACGTGCCTGGTAGGCTCCACTCTCCACTGGGATATCCTCGCTCCAGTGCCACTCAGGAGCTGAGTTACTGGCCTGCTCCTGTTGCCACATGATACCCCACATTTGTGGGATGGGAATACACTGTGTGGGCTACACTAGACCCTCTTTCAGGGTGGTTAGTT
>JACXGM010024689.1:5500-15727 GCA_016801145.1 Umbra pygmaea
ATATATATATATATATATATATATATATATATATATATATATATATATATATATATATATATATATATATATATATATATATTACTATCGTCATTACTATATTTTCATGTATTGTTTGCATTAAAAGTGCATATGAAAGAAAATATATTTACAATCCCCAAGGATATAATTCAGGTTAATAAATGAGCAAACATTGGCCATTGAAAATCTCTATTTTTAACCTCACCAACTAGCCTGCATAGCCTTGGGCGTGGACCCAGGGGCGTCGGACTGGGGGTAAAACCAATACGGACCAGGACCCAAGGGGAGAAAGGGCCCTTGAAAAGCCTGGAACATATTTAATTTTAACTGGATGGGGGCCCATTAGGACTGCCTATGCATAGGACCCAGGTTCTTGTGCTACGCCCCTGCATGTACTAGGTATTTTTTTTTTTGCAATATAGCTCATTCTAGTATGGCGTGGCCCTTCAACAGAAGAGCCTGTTTGATTACATGTAAACGAGCACCTACTGTATAACTTCACACCTGAATAATTGATGAAATACTACACATGAATTGACAGGTGTTACTCCTTCATGTTAACAAGTTCCTGTTGACTGTTGTTGTGCATTGTTGTTCTGTTGTCGTATGGTTTTGTAATGATGTTTTTTCTGATGTGTCTCTATACAGTATGTGCTTGTTTTATTGTTTCTTCTGTTGGTACTGTGATGTTTGCATGCATCTTCTGTCTTTGTTGTAGGTTTCTTTTCCCAAAAATCATTCCTATAGGAAGCCCTTATCATTCTGCCAGGCCATTATGTCAATATGTCCCAGTCGTTTTGGCGCCAAAGCTGTAGCAGTTGTGGAAGTAATTTGAAAGTAATGCCATTGTGGTTTTAATTATTATTATTAATTTATCTATTTTCTATCGACAGAGAATCCATTAATAAAACAAAACTATGGACAGTGAGGACATAGACAGGAAAAAATATAAATGATTATGTTTATTGTAGATTGAACTGGTTTCTGGTAATTGTGGTCCATACCCAGTAGTAATAAAAAGTAATAAACCAAGTAATTAAATGCCCACTAACCTTTTCCGTTGCCTTGTGGTCTATTTCATCATTTTTAATATTTGTAAATTCAGCATCTTCTTTTGTCTCTTGAATTTCCATTTCTTACTTTTAACACACTGAAATAAAATGAAAAGACAAATGTGTCAATACTCCAACAGACAACAGGGCATCCAGCTGACCTTCAAGATGTATGCAAAAGCAAAATGGTAAGGAAAGGTAATTCCGGAAATTAGCTTGTGACTCAGTTTAATGAGGATATTTTGTGGTGACATGAGAAATGTATAAAATACAAACTTCTATGTAGCATGCAATAAAGAAAATGTGAGTCCGATCTGGTATGCAAGCCAATTTAATTTGCTCAAAAGAGATTGTAGTTTTATTTGTTGGGGAGTTATTCATTTTGGTAAAATAAATAAATTCAAATAAAAGCCACTACAGGGCCCATAATTAGGGCAGTGGTATAGTCATTGGCTCATAGTTGGGGTTCAAATCCTGCTGGGGGTAGGGCTGTCCTGAAGGCTGGTGCTCAGTGTAGTTGGGTTGGTTCTAGAAGTGTCCCCTTGCCTGGTGTTGCTCTAGCTACTCGCGGTGGCTTAAAATCCTGATGTAGCCCTCAAGTCAAACGGATTTCCCACCTTGGCTCTAAACTCACTGCTTCAGTAGATGGATCTGTGGGTCACTGCAAGGTTAAGCATGAGGTTTATACCCAAAGTTGAAAGTTTGTAGGTGAAAGTTCTCAAGCTTAATTAAAAAACAAAACTTTAATTATAATGACGTGTAAGAGGTACAATTTTAAAATCAGCTGGACTGTAACTGGAGCCTGATTGGTCACCACGTCAGTCACATGGTCTACGGACCACCATCTCTCCTGACACAACCTTCTAGGGACAAACAATTTCATTTAGATTGCAAGGTCAGTTGGATAGTATTGTAGCCTGGACATATTTAAATCTGAACTAGGGAACTGATTTATCCATATTAAACCACCTATGCACATTCATCCTGGTTGCTCTGTGGTTAACAGTAAACAGATGTAAAGTCTGCCATCTGGTGGTGAGCATTATATTTCCCCTCCTGGCAGACTGTGGGTGGAATTCATTCATGAAATTAATATGGTAGGTGGGAGTTCAGACACTTCTTTAGCTGCTCGCAATCAAATCAGTTTAAACTTTGAATTTTCATGCACACCCACACTTTTCTTAACACCCATTCTGATGGAAGACAGCTTTGCATCTTTCAAAAGTGAAATCCTGCATTTGCTCCCACCTAGAGGACATTTGCAGAGTTACAGGAACAGTATATTGTTTTCACTTTTGGTGGACCACTTTGCCAAACCTTTAAAAATGTTATCTGCCAACATTTTCAAACCTACCCAGGTCCTGTACGTGTGAAATGTAAAAAAATACACCACATCCAGGGGGAATCACCATCTAGGGACCGACCAGCATGGCTTCAGACTAGCACATGCCAAAGTAGTTTGTATAGAGGTCTAAGCTCCTGACTCCAGAGCATGCATATCCACTGGCAACGGGGAGTTAGAGCCCCAGCTCGCCGACTGTCTGTCTGTGCCCTTCTTCTCTGTCTCCCCCTACCTGGATTATGCTTCCTACTGTCCTGTCACATAAACGTAAAAAGTACGCTAGCAGAGGCAAGTCAACAATGGGGCTCTTGACCTGACAACACTATTTATTTATGATAAGTTAAAAGTGCCAAACTTCAAAGTCGAAATTTTTTGAAACTTCTAACTGATGAGAGAAAGAAAATAACTATACAGTTAATTTTAAATAAGTCAGGACCAAGTTAAATACAGAAGGAATGTTAGCCGACAGTAGGCCATTACCTTGTTCAAAAGTTGAGTCACATACTGAAATTACGAATCCACCCCAAATTGGTATTTACATTTAAATACATTTCATTAGTAGTAAAATAGAAATAACTTTTTTAGAAAATTGCTGTTCATACCATTAAGAATTTACAAATATTGTATCCCTTCTTAACAGAAAAAACAAATATGATGCCTTATTTACCATTTATAAACTTATCTGAAAGCCATCTAAAACAAACCGCAAATAAATTGAATGGTTGTAAACAGTTGTACTCTTCCTCAAGTTTATTTGATTGATGCTATATACACTGGGAACCATAATGTACAGTGACCAGTTGTTGGTTGTTTTGGTTCTGTACTCTATAGCACTTTGAGACCGAAAGGATACTTTGATAATTAGGTGCAGACTGTCAGTTTCAATTTGTGTGTATATTCATACACATCAGATAAACCGTTTAGAAATCATAAAACCTTATGTACAGTCAAATCAATTTAAATATGTGTGTTATACATACTGAAAGAGCAGACATGTTTTAATTTTTAGGAAATCTAATTGTTTTGAGTTATTTGACAGATTAATCAACAGGCATCTTAAAAATCTAAAGCCATGTCTAATACAGTGAATAATCTACACAAACTGAACAAAACAAGAAGTAAATATGTAAGAATATATTCAAGACCAACACAAAGAGATAATTGGGAAAGATATTGTAAAGGATTTCTGAAACAATACAGTAACTTATAAAGTGGACAAGAAAGCAAAGAAAAAACATTTAAAAAGGACATAGGAAAGTGTATACTTAATGAGATCACCATGGAGATGAATATGAACGTGTTCTACAGGCATAGTTGTCAGAGGTTTAATGTCCTGAAAATGTTACCAGTGAATCAGGAAGGAAGAATGACAATAGTAAATTACTTGGAGCCCTCAGCAGAGGAGTCAAAGGTAAAAAAAAAGTAAAAGTAAAAGTACTTTGCTGAGTTCACCCGTTTTGAGAATTCTCTAAATAAAACCCAAATTACCAGGTAATGGGAGTTCATTACTACCTATTCACCACAATTAATCTTTGTTTTATGCTTTGTATGAATTTTATTAGATCACTGATCAGTTATGAACTGTCTTCACCAGTCATTTTGGTCTCAATTAGGAACTATAGGAGCTGCACCCATAAAAAGTACTTTTACTTGTACTTCTGACACCTCTGGCCCTCAGAAACGTTCAACGCAGATTGCATCCTTAAAGCAAAAAAAGAGGAGAATCTATTCCCTTAAATTCTAAATTTCATGACCAGAAGCACCTGAAATAGCTCATATTTTTTTCATGACATCGTTCAACCTATTCCATCATAAATTACCATATATTTTCAAAGGTTACTATGTTCTGCACATCTAGAGCATTCTGTTGATTTGGATTTCATTTGGACATGGTTATTATTAAAGCTTATCAACTAAATATTCAGGCCTACCTCTGGCAAAACTAGTGTTCAATAAATGGGGGAAAATATCAATTCTGTTACATATTGTAATATTGTCTTTCACAATTTTCCTGTTGTATCATTAAAATAGGACAATACCATTTTTGCTGTAGTCTGCTTTATCCACACCAAAACCTTAGCATGGGAAAAGCAGCCCGACAAGAAACTCAACAAATATCTGGTCCAACCTGATTAACCCCCCTCTCCCAGAAATCACTTCTGACAATCTACATGTAAAGAGATGTCCACCCTGTCACCATTCAGATGGTACATTTAAGTATTTCCAGGGAAAGTGTTACAGACAAACATCAACCTGACACTCCACTATTAGCCTGGACTTTCCTCATGAGGCTCTTCATCAACAAAATTGAGACATCCCCACTTCTACCAGAATGCTGAATGATGTTGCCCTGGGAGACCAGCCAAACAAAAGCCCCTACAGCCCCACAAGTGAACATCCAGATTCCCCCTGGCTAACACTTCATATCCAGGAATGGTAATCATATACATGCCCTTCTTCATCCACACAGGAAGACCCTCTGTACTTGACATCCAGAGCAGCCGCAGTCGGAGGACGAGCGCGTGTTACGTTCGGGACCAAAGCAAATGGAAAGGTGCGTAACGCACCAAACCCAGTGTGCGATACTGTTACGTTTCTCCCAGTCTGAACAGTAATATGAGCCCTTTTTCCTCAATTAAGGTTTGCCAACCGCCACTGACCCAGAAGTACATTCAGACACAGTCTGAGATCGCTGAAAGGAGCAAACTTTAATTACGTAATCCATCTTATCATTCTGTTTCTACCTGCCATTTGTTGCAATCTCCCAGTCTCCTGTACAGCAAAGGGATGTACCTTTTAAAACACGTCTATTTGCTTTGCATGCAGGCACTGAAAAATCATCATTTTGTTGTCTTGTTTTATTTTCTGCCACGCAAGTACTCTCGCTGTCCTCTTCAATACACCATTCAACCAGTTTGTACAAAGACTAAAGTGGGCCAACTGTCAAGATAGATCTGGACAAAGACAAACTATGTTTGCATGTAACAATAGCATTGCAATACTATGCTGGCCTGGTATTCTTTTGCCCAATATTTAAATCCTAGCAGATGTAATATGTTTAGAACTAACCAAATGGCACAAAAACATGTTTTACATGGAATTAACTCTGGTTCTGTGTTTCTTCTGATACATACTGTATACTAATCCCAGGGTTCCCAGATGAACTACTGTATCTAAAATTAGATGGTCCCCTACACTGAAAAGTACTCTATTAGTACATTTAGTACAATCTATTAGTACAACTTGAGTACATTGATTATTTTCCATTACTTGATTGAACCGGACAAGCCAAATCATACCCAATCTTATGTCATTGGAAATATACACACATACAATAAAGATTGTACACTACAGGTTGTAAATATACTCTTCCATAGTCCAATATCCAACATTTTATGAACAAATATTTCCCCTGACAAGGTTACTCACATTACACATAAACTTCTGAAATGCATCAACATTTAAAGGGCCCAAACAACCTGAATGGGTTTCATGATGTTTTGCCAAACAAAATCAAAGCCATAGACAAAGTTTAACGAATAGGAAATCAAATCCAAAACAAACACTGCATCTGAAAATCCCAAACTAGGCTCAGATTATAAATGCATTCTTAATAGGCTTTTGACAGGAGGAATGTCGTCACTGCATAAACTCACCGAAGCAAACACGCTTTCCAAATACGGGAGCTGACAGAATGTGGGTTTAGCTGATACTCAGTGTTCAGAACACTGACTGTGGCACGACTCAAAAGAAATATTTCACTCCCCCTAATTTTTTTTAATGATTAACAAATTCTAAAAGGAGATGACTAAGCAAACGTGCATGCACAAACATGCATGGAGCATGATGCCATATACCCCACTGCTGGTTTGCTTCTAAAGCTAAGCAGGGTCGGGCTTGGTTAGTTCCTAAAAGGGAGACAAATGCTGCTGGAAGTGGTGTTGGAGGGTCAGTGGGGGGCACTCTTCCCTCTGGTCTAAAGATCATTCCAATGCCCCAGGGCAGTGAAGGGGACATCTGTCCTGTGTAGGGTACTGTCTTTTTAATGGGCGTGGTACCTAATGTTCCCATGGCACTTATCATAAGGGTAGGGGTGTTAACCCCAGTGTCCTGGACACATTTCCATTCAAACCGTCATACCATGTTGGCAATCCAATAATCCCCATCTTTCAATTGGATCATTAATCAGTTTAAGTAATCTTTACTTGATTTTTTATGTTTGTCAAAATAAAATAGATTTTACTGGAGGAGATCATTCTTGCCGTCCTCAACCACCTCCAGTCATCTTAGGGCTTTACCCACTACCCCACTAACATCAGGGTAGCCGACGCAGAATTACAGCCCTTTCGGACTCCCCTACCAAGTGGTAGGACAGATCGGTGAATCTGACCATGATGGCAATGGACTGAAGAGGGAGAACACGCAGCATGGGCTGCCTACCCATGATGGACAGAGAGTCTAGGGCCATGTACCAGAGTTTCGCAAACTAGTGTTTGGGGGGGCTATGAGGACCCGGGGCTCTGGACAGCAGAGGAAGGCAACAGCTGGGCAAAGACAAGGGTCTGGGCTGGTGTGGACGATGACTGTGAAGAGGATCTACTGAGCTGGGGGACCGACAAGGACTATGGGGAGGATTCAGACCAGTAGGGAGAACATGGCAGGTGAGCGGGGAAATGGACAGTTACCTGCTAAAAACAAACACTAGCTGGTTAGCGGCGTCACCATTACCCACTCTGCCTACTGGGTACACTAGCCAGCCAGCGTCCTCCTCACCAACATTCCTGCAACTCAGACAGCTTGATTTGTTGATAGATCTGCGGGACCCTCCTCCTCAGTCCTGTCCATCATTGCTGCAGCCACCACAGTCCCCACCGTGGTGGACCTGCCTACAGTCTTCCATGACAGTACCAGCAGTTCCACCCTCCACGCCAGTGGATCTACCCGGGGATGCCCTCCGGAAAAGGGGCCCCTGCCTGTGGCTCCACGCGTTTGGCGGGTTCCTCCGCCCGCCCCCCTTCTGTGCTTATGGGGGTGTTGGGGATACCTTCTTGACGAGGACGCCTGTTCGCAGCTGAATCCATGCCTTTAGGGTGGGGTACCGTCATGGTTGCCCCGCCTGGACATGAAATCCATGTTTCATGTTTGTTACCCTTCAGACTTTGCTGATCATCATTTCACCCATCTATTGCTTTTATCTGACAGTTAACAACACACACCAGACTTTGATTTAGGTCATCACTACCTACATTTAAAGCTGCACTATGTAACAATCCACTCCTTTGTCCTTTTGGCCCAAGTACAAGGACTAAATACATACCAATTTCCCGAAAATACACATTATTATTTTGTTCATGATATGCATTAGTTTCTCGTTGCAGTCACAGTGTGTATCGAACATAGGAAAGACAAGGAAAAGCAGAGAGTTTTCTGAGGTTAGAAAAAATGTAATAGCCAAATATGGTCAAAATATAAGCTTTCTCTAAGAGATTGATTTTCATTTGAGCACTGTTGCCAATTTTATTAAGAGGTTTAAGGCTGATGAGACTGTAGCAATAATCCCTAGATGTGGCCACAAGAGGAAAGTTGACTCAAAAATGGAGTCACGAACTGGATTGTTGTTGCTGTATCCTGGCAGGATATGTATTTATAGTTTAATGTGTTTTGTAGATGGTATGTTTCTGTTCATGTGCCGACCTCTGGGCACAGGAAAAGCGGTGGGCACTTGGTTACTCATTGCACATGAATGGTGCACTAACTATCTACACCGGTGCGTAATGAGTAATCAAGATGCATATTTAGTCCCAGTGTTCCAGTGGTTGTGCCGCTATCGGAGTTATGCTGCGTAGGCCAACCGGGGTCTGCTATGCACCATCACCGGTGTTCCGCCACGCAGGCCTGCCAGGGTTCAGACTTGAAGCCACGAAGGACTGCTGAGCAGGCAGACCTGCCGGCTGATCCCCTCTTCATGCCCTGGTGAGGTGCTGCTGAGGCCGTGGGATGTCTGCCTTTTGGCAAAACGGGGTGTCTGCCCTCCCGCCCCGCCTTTCTGTGTTCTGGTGGGACTTGGGTTGCTCTCCAGGGTTTTAGCCTTTTTTTTGGACACGTCCGGAGTCCGTGCTCTTTCACGGGGGTACTGTCACAAACTGGATGGATGTTTCTGTATTGTGGCAGGATATGCATTTATAGTTTAATGTGTTTTGTAGAGTGTATGTGTTTTTTGTTAATGCGCCGACCTCTGAGCGCTGGAAGAGCGGTGGGCACTTGGTTACTCATTGCGCATGAATGGTGCACTAACTATCCACACCGGTGCATAATGAGTAATCAAGATGCATATTTAGTCACAGTTTTCCAGAGGTTTGGCACGTATTATTATGAATTTACCTCCTGTCAGAGGAGAGAAGGGTCGTTGGGAATATTTGTCATCTGAGTAGTATAGGGTTAACTGACGGCAATGTGAGTGTACTACTTCCTCCTTGGTATCGTGTTCGATGCCTCGTAGAGCATCGTAGCTGAGTAGGAAACAAAGTGCAGCCGCTATATGTTCGCATTGTAAGTCAGTAATCCTGAAACCTATGTTCCGTCGCCTTTTACGTTCATTAAAACATCAAGAACGCTCATCCCTGCTTTGATCTCTGTTCCTTCTATATTTAGAATAAAGAATGATGGATACCTGTAGTGATTTAGTGACAAACTCACTATCATACCTCTTTGCATTTCACCACTCTGCATTGACAATACCAAATCATTTTGTCCATTTCTACATAGTTTAGAGGAAATTGAGAGTTATTTTAAAAAGCGGAAGTGTACCAATACTTTTAACCACATCTGCATATAAATATGCTAAATATTCTGAACCAACACAGCATGTTAACTGTTGCTGTTAGGTTTCAGGAAATTAAATAAATTATCCCAGCAATGTTCCGGAAGCAAAAAATATTTTTTCTCTAAAATGTGCAAACATTTTTTATTCCTTTTATGCCTCTAAGCCTCTGTTTTGGCCTTGGGGAGGGGTGAACAGTAGCCTGGCTCCACTCTCCTTTGTTCTTCATTTTCCTTCAGTACTCCGTCTGGGTTTGCAGCATGTTCCCTGGTTTTCTCCTAACAATTTTTTACCGGTCCAATCAGCGAACAGAGGGAGTGGCTGAGAACGATGAGGTTGATGTCCTGCGCTAGTTTGAGTGTAGTACGTCACGACCAAACGTTAGCGATTGGTTATGGCAGATCCAGAGTGGCTCAGAGCAGATCCAATAGTTTGAAACTTCAACAGAGTTAAACAGAGCCTTCAAAGAAGTTAACGATTGTCAATGGAGAGTGGCCAGACTCTCTGTACAAATGAAATGTATGTACGATAGTCTGGTAGGACCAGGCTAGGTGAACAGAGCTCTGGGGGGGGCATTTCTTGTGTCATTGATGATGTGTGTCTGTTGTGTCATTTTAGACAGTTGTGTATCTTTAACATATTAACACGTGACAAGCATACAGTAGTACTGACACTGGACCTCCATATACACTTGCTATACAAGCAACTCTGTTTAAGTCAAATGCATCCCATTTTGTTGCACCTATGACAAAACGGAGATCTAGATTAGCTCAGGATCCTGGGTTTTAACTCATCCCTTTGCAACTGGATCCTGGACTTCCTAACGAGAAGACCCCAGATGGTGAGAATGGGCAACCTTACCTCCTCCACAATGACCCTGAGCACCGGAGCCCCACAGGGCTGCGTACTCAGTCCCCTCCTGTATGCTCTGTTCACTTATGATTGTGTGGCCACACGCAGTTCCAACACCATCATAAAGTTTGCTGATGATA
>JACXGM010024690.1:0-15729 GCA_016801145.1 Umbra pygmaea
GTGTGTGTAGTCCTGTGTGTAGTTCTGTGTGTGCGTGTCTGTGTGCAGTCCGGTGTGTGTGTCTAGGAACAGTGGTGTTCTCAGGAGTGCTGCACCCGGGGGGTGGGGGGGGGGGGGTTACTCATGTCTGCTGATTACAGAAGAGACTGGAGAGATTGAGACGTGAGTGGAATCCCAACATGCTGTGGTCTCTAGCTGTTTACCACAGGCTGGCTCACACAGCCAACAGTCACCCTCTGTCTCCAACACAGCTAATTGTCTACATCACAGCCAACTGTCACCCTCTGTCTCCAACACAACAAGCTGTCACCCTCTGTCTCCAACACAACAGGCTGGACTCGCTGTTTCCAACACAGCTAAATGTCTTCAACACAGCCAACTGTCACCCTCTGTCTCCAACACAACAAGCTGTCACCCTCTGTCTCCGACACAGCTAAATGTCTCCAACACAGTCAACTGTCACCTGCTGTCTCCAACACAGCTAAATGTCTCCAAACACAGCCAACTGTCACCCTCCTTCTCCAACACAACAAGTTGTCACTCGCTGTTTCCAACACAGCTAAATGTCTTCAACACAGCCAACTGTCACCCTCTTTCTCCAACACAACAAGCTGTCACCCTCTGTCTCCGACACAGCTAATTGTCTCCAACACAGTCACCTGTCACTTGCTGTCTCCAACACAGCTAAATGTCTCCAAAAACAGCCAACTGTCACCCTCCTTCTCCAACAAAACAAGCTGTCACCCGTTGTTTCTGACACAGCTAAATGTCTCTAACCAAGACAACTATCACCCTCTGTCTTCAACACAGCCCAATGTCTCCAACACAACAAGCTGTCACCAGCTGTTTCCGACACAGCTAAATGTCTCTAACCAAGACAACTGTCACGTGTCTTCAACAGAGCTAAATTTATCCAAAGCAACCAGCTGTCACCCTCGGTTTCCAACACAGCTAAATGTTTCCAACCCAGCCAACTGTCACACTCTGTCTCCAACACAGCCAACTGTCACCCTCTGTCTCCAACACGGCTAAATATCTCCAACACAGCCAGCTGTCACCCTCTGTCTTTAACACAGCTAAATGTCACCAAACACAGCCAACTGTCACACTCTGTCTCCAACACAGCTAAATGTATCCAATACAGTCAACTGTCTCTTTCTGTTTCCAACACATCCAAATGTCACCCTCTGTCTCCAACACAGCTAAATGTCTCTAACACAGACAACTGTCACCCTGTCTTCAACAGAGCTAAATGTCTCCAACACAACCAACAGTCACCCTCTGTTTCCAACACAGCTAAATGTCTCTAACACAGACAACTGTCACCTTGTCTTCAACAGAGCTAAATGTCTCCAACACAGCCAACTGTCACCCTCTATTTCCAACACAGCCAACTGTCACCATCTGTCTCCAACACAGCTAAATGTTTCCAACACAGCAAAATGTCAGCTCTGTCTCCAAAATAACTAAATGTCTCCAACACAGCCAACTGACACACGCTCTCTCCAACACAGCCAACGGTCACCCTCTGTCTCCAACACAGCTAAATGTCTCCAGTACAGTCAACTGTCTTTCTGTTTCCAACACATCCAAATGTCTCCCCCTGTCTCACTGTTTGTCTCTTGTGTCACTTGTCATCTCCTACACAGCCCGTCTCTCTCTCATGGTTTAGTTAGGTTTAGTTAAGTCCTCTCCTGGAGCTCTGTGCACTCTGTTTGGGATTGTGAGCTCTAACCACAGCTGCTCTAGGACTCTAATCTTTAAGTATATCTCTGTAGATTAGAACGTTTGTATGGAAGGTTTGAGAATTGCTTTCATTTCGGTGGATTTTGATATATAGGTGTATTCTACTAATTCAGCACTGCATGTCTTATGCTTTACTTTTCTCACTTCCCCACCTGCTGTTCTCCCACCTTTAGCGAAATCCAAAGTTGTAATTAAAGCCATGCTTCATCACAGCAACTCACAAATCAGGACAGTCAATGTCAAGAATGTCGAGATACGTATGTCAACTTTGAGGAACATCTAATGTCATTGTGTTTCTGACGCTGATCAGTATAGACCGTATTCCTTTCACACCTGAAGGAATGCCCTCTCCGGTCGTCTATCTTGACTGAGTTCACAAGCACACATGCCAACTCAAGGTGTTGCTAGAGCAAAGAATAACTAGCCTGGCCAGTGCTGGTCAATTAAAAGTCCCTGTATAGTACCAGTGCTACAGCAGGGCATTACAGGACAATGTCCACCGTAAATTGACTTTTGTGACCCCATAAAAATATTCAGTTGAAAAAACATAGTATCATAATATTAATTACATTGTAATCAAAACTGATATTAAATTAACTTGAAATTAATACTTTGGGGGAAAACTACAGATGTAAAAATTGTGACCAGTCTTCCAAAACTATGAACACACATTTGGTGTGTTGGATCATGGCCAATTAATATTTAAAATGTATGGGTGGATATGCTGACATTAACTTCTGGTACACTCGGGTCAACTGAACTAATCTCTGCTGTGTGAAACAATTCCCACTCTAAAGTTATGCTCTGGTTGTTGCTTAGCTGTGTATTGGATTGTCACAAGATTTAAGGCATACATTTTATTTGAATACATTTTGCAAAGGGAAATCAGGAATACTTTTTCCTACAGCTAACTATACTATTGCTGGGAAAAATGTATTCAGGAAGTTATCTAGCAGGGTTTTGATATGTTTTTGCCAATTGTTCTATGGTAGGTTCGACACTGTACTGTAGCATTAACATTGCCCTGCACACCAACAGGACATTTTTCTCTGTTGAGGTAATTTCCTCATGTATTTGTAACCAGATGTAAAATGTTTCTATGTTTATTAAAAAAGAAAAAAAGTCTGATAAATACAACATTAGCATATTTGCTTAATATTTTATATCTAATTCCATGGATATTTTATATCATTTTTATTCTCTTTTACACAACTCATCGCTCTCTCTTATATAAATGTTACATTTAAAATAATAAATGTTCATAATCTCGACTGCCAAAAGAAATGTCTGGGCCCCTGAAAAAGTGCTCCCAGTGCACTTTTAACGTATTCCTGGCCTTCATGCCCCCCCCCTCAGCTGGGCCCCAGAAAGCTTTCCCCTTATTCCCCCCTTATGGGCGGCCCTGCTCATAATTAACAACTACAAACATGCATTAGGAGAATGCAAACCTAAGATGTGCTGTGTATAATTATATAAATTTGATTTATTGAAACTAATGACAAATAATGTAATTTTCGTATAAGTAATTGTTTTTCTTGTCACAGCACGTATATTTAAATCCTTAGTTGCCCTACTCTGTCTTTTTTTGGATTTTCAATTCATCATTTGGAACCATAACAACCTTTCCTGTTAAATAAATATAATTCTAGCTAAAGTTTTTACTGGATGAATTCCTATGCAAATCCTATAAAAAAAAGCCCAAACAGATTCCTATAAAACAGCTTCCAATTTTTTTAAATCTGAGGCCTACAGGACCGTATTATTATAGAGAATCCTAAAGGACTGTTTTACTAAAGGAGTATGTCAAAGTTTCAGGGACAATTAGACTTATGGAAAGTGCTTCAATCACCCTGTAGGTAGCGTGAAGTACAAACAGCAGTTGAGTTTGTCCAACAATTACACTATCATTGGGCGGATACAAGTGATATTATTACAGTAATCTGATATCCTATTAGAAATTGGTAATGAATTAAGAATACATTGGCCATGTTAGCTACAGTACGTGAAACATATTAAAACAGGTTGGAAGCACCACTGACTCTTCAAAGCACCTATATACAACTCATTTACTAGTGCTTGGGCATTGCTCCGCTATCGTTATAAACACCACACGTTTTTTCACCACGTGTATTATTGTTGTAATCAGTAATAATATAACACATTTGTTTTCTCAGACACATAATAATGAACAGTGGATCATTATTATCAAAGTCACAATAATGACCAATTCTAGGTCAAACCAAGCTTGTTTGCTTGAAATATGAGGACAAATGAGAGACTCTGTGACGGGAACATGTTTTGTTTTCCTTACAATCCAGTGAGGTGTGCAAAGTTCAAATCAGGTACAGAGACACATTCCCGTGGTTTGTCTTTATCTTTGTCAGGTGGCTCAGGGGTTAGACAGGCTTTTCGTAATGTTGCTGGTTTGATTTCTGTGTGGGACATCTGTTGTCGGCCCCTTGAGCAATGCAGTTGTTCCAGGGGATGACCCTACACTTAATGTAAGTTGCTCTGGATAAGAGCGCCTTCTACACTAAATTACATTGCTAATCTCTTATTTCCCTAGTTTCCCTTCTGGGCCGATAGGAGAGGCTGCTGCGGCAACTGCGGCACTTGACTGTGAGGACTATGGGGACACAAGGCTTTGGTTTGCGGAGGGCAAACGCAAACATGTGCAGGATCAACGGGTCTGGGCGAACGATGACGAAGAGGAGGTACGTGGTTGGGCCAACGACGAGTAGAGGTATTCTCAGCAGGATTCTGACTTGTACTCCTCAGAGGAAGACCCAGATGTTGAGGGGGACAATGACCGGTACCCGCTAGCCAAGGTATCCACCACCTATTCAGCTAGCAAGGTACCCTAGCCACCTAGTGCCATCTCCTCCACCAATCCCGCAAGCTAGATACCCTAGCCGGCTAGCGTCAAGTCCTCCACCAATCTCGCAGTGCCAGTGGCTTTGACCATGCCGCCGGTGCCGGAGACCCTGCCCGCCATGCCAAAGCTGGGGGCTCTGCCCCCCACGCCGAATTCAGGAGCGCCACGCCCCTTGCCCCCTCTGCCGGTGCCTGCTGCGACTCCCCTCTACCACTGCCTGCTGCGCTGACCTCCTGCCAGTACTTGGGGTTACTCTCAGGGTCTTCCCCCCATAACAGAACCTGTGTTAGTGGCTACAGCCATACCGACTCCACGTCCATGTTTTTTTGTTGTCACCAGACTGTTCCGTCATCACTGTTCCACCTATAGCTCTCTTAGTTTTTTTACAGCCAACAACACACAGCTGATATCATTCATTCATTCATTAGTTCTTGTACAGTTGTATGCAAACATTTAGGCACCCCTGACAATTTCCATCATTTTCATTTATAAATCATTTGGTGTTTAGATCAGCAGTTTCATTTTGATCTATCAAATAACTGAAGGACACACATCAAAGTACATTTACATTTACTTTTTTTAAATTTTCCTTACTGTCCCAACTTTTTCAGAATTGGGGTTGTACAACAATAACAGCAATTATGCTATCCAAACAGCAAGTGTTTGTTGTGGTGTACAGTCACAAAATCATTCTTTAATATGGAGTATGGCAGAGGGAGGAGAATCCACCCACGAAGACTCCAGGGTTATAAGTCTAAGAGTTTGAGGTCTGGCCTCAAAATTACAATAATACAACACCACAGGGTAGTGTTCAGACCCAGGGCTTTGATCCTAGTGACGTGTTTGGAGGGAACAATAGTGAAGAAATACAATTAATGTCCAGCACCTTCACATAGGTGTTGCTTTAATCTAGGTATGGTACAGCCATGTGAATACAAATTAAATGGCATTCTAGCAGTGGATCAGTTTCCACTATTTTTAGGGGGTCCCTCATGTCAGTCTTCGAGAAGGGAAGCATCATTGTTGTCTGGAGCAGCAAGTGCCTCTCTTGATGACTCAATGTTGCAAGCAGAGGATGTGTTCAGCTTGTCTGGGGGGAAGGCATCAGTTGGCAATATGTGACCAGTACTGCCTGGTAAAGGAGGGTATTCTGAGGTATTATACAAAGAATCAAGCTTGAGTTCTGTGTTTTCTTTTTGTCTTTTTAATGGGTTTGCGGACCTTGTGTTGGCTTTCTGAGTCTCTCCGTAAATCAAATTCTTTGGTTAGGATTCCACATTGATTCTGTGGGAACAACATCATCCACTCATTTCCTAATGAAGACTTTGATTGATGATGCATATTTCTCAGTGTGGGGAGATTTGGGTGGATGAATCTGGCAACATGATCCAGCCGACGCTAAAAGCAGTGTTGTATCTTAGGTCCCGTTCACATTCCAATAGATTTCAGCCACATATTCAAGTCCTCTTGAGAACAGCTCAAGATGAGACACAATTGTAGTGTGTAAAATTGTGGGTCTCTCTCGAATAGCTGCTACATTTCACACCATCTCCGGAGTTACAGTACACAAGACGATTGCGTATGTAAATACATATTTTCAGGAACATCTCGAGAAATGTGTATCAGAGTTGACCTACTGTATGATGTAAACACTTAAGAAAAATGCAATTTAACTGTTTCTTCAGGTGGCGAAGATGCCATTTTACTGCTTTGTCATATTCTGAACAAGGACTTTTTAATGAGGATGCGTACTCCATCTCCTATGCATACAAGTAGGTCTTTAATTGCCATGTACTTCTGTATTTCGCATACAACAACAAAATACTTTGACTTTCACTCGACTTGCCAGATGTAGCCTCTCGATCAACATGATAGATGAAAAAAACCCATCTAAGAGCCCTTTTGGGAGTCACCCATTACTGTGAGAACAAAGTTACATCAATCAAATTCTCTTTGGACTGAAGCCTTGCTTCAGTACAAACTTTGTTCTCCAACTTTTTGCCAGCCAAAAACCTTGTGGCATTTTGAGTAAACAATGTAATAACTCAAACATAGCAAAAAAGTAAGTTGAGTGTGACCCTACAAGAGGCTCACGCTACATAGAGGAGCCATCTTGTCTCTTCTAACACCAACACTCTGCCCTCTCTTCTTCGCTCATCCTCTCCTTTCCCTCCCGCTCTCTCCCTAATAGAGTGATTGGAAGCTATGACCAAACCAGTGTAGAAAATTAATTTGAGTCTTGAACCATGCTGAAATGAGTCTTCATACTACAAGTGAAGAAGACTACCCTTTTCAGCAGAAGAAGGGTATAAAGGAAATGTGCAGACAGAACCTCTGGTAGAAATACCTGTCAGCATAAACATTGTACATGTACGTCATGGAAAGTAGTCAGGGAGATAAAACAAAATAGCCCAGAGTGTGTGTGTTTGTGTATGTTTGTGTGTAAGGGGTGGTCTTACTGTTCTCAAGGCCACAATTAACACAGGAAATACAAATGACATGGGACGGAACTCACCAACAGTCCCCCTTTCTCTCTCCACCTCCCTCCCTCACTCTCTCCCTCACTCGTTCCCAGTATCTCTCCCTCTCTCACTCCCTCGCTCCCAGTGCCCTCTGCCCCCACCACGCTTCCTCATTCTCTCCATCCTCTCAAACACCATTAGCCCACATCCTGAACGAGGGGCAGGAAATGGAGAAAAGATGGCACTACATGAAACACGCACACTAATGCACATCTGGTCGGAATTGATTTTGTTGAGGAAAACAACTTGGTGTAAATAAGAGTATCACGTTACTATTTGGTCATTACTCTTATAGGCTAATGGGGTGTGTGGGAACATGCATATGCTTTGGGATGTTACTGATGTTATTTTATTATATTAGCCTCCCCTGAGATTGGAAACCAGTAGTAATGGTGGAAACAAAACATTAAGTCAGTTAAGGTTGTGCTTGTGTCTCAGAGATGAGAATAATATTCTGCCGCAGTTTCCACGCACCATTTACCATCTCTCATGGCAACCACACTTCACTCTTTACTCCGTATTTACACTACTTTACTCTTTACTCCGTAGTTGATACTTGATCACTAAAACCCGTTGTCCACGATCAGATGGCAGTGCAATTAACGACGCAAGGTAGGGCACATCCTGACACAACTGTAGCACTGTAGCTAGCTAGCAGGCTAGTAGTTCTTTCTTTTGTTTCACCCCAATTTCTTTTCCTTGTTTTTTTCGTGGCTATTACAACACGATCAAACTGTAGTGCCATTGTTTGCACATTGAGACGTCAGCAACAGCGGGGGTCAAAGTTTAAAATATTTTAACTTTGAGCTCAGTGGAGAGCAGTCCTCTAGCATTGAGCTAGAGTAGAGCCATCGCTAGGTTGGGAGCAAATGCCTACCCCATAGCAAATGAATGGCACAGCCTGTGCAAAACAATTTTACCCTGGTTATGGACAAGGACCTTCAATGTCTGATTCACTCTCAACTCAAGACAAAAAGGTATAAAATACCTTGACGTGGACAGTTTCTCACCCATAAGTCTGTACACTTCTACTGTATATCTGACCAGAGGAGCCTTCTGAACATGTGTGTATGCATGTGTCTGGTCCTACACTATGCCATCACGACCAGTGAGAAACAGCCCTGCGTTGAAATAATAATTAATACTCCCTTCAGATCTCTGCTGTTTAGCCAAAATATCCGGCTCAAACTCTGACCAGCAGTAAATATTTATCCCATTCCGGATGCACGTCCACACAGAGCCACCACTGACATCCCTTCAGTGAAAACCTCTCTTATCTGTCCCTCTACCAGAGACACAGACACTCTGCATACGTCTGCTCAGTGAGCATAGCCTGGAGGTCAGAAGAGGTGGCCACAGGGAGCTCTGGACATCACTGAGGATAACACTGACAGAATTACATTAACCTAGGGGATATTTTCATCCCAAAATCTTTTAAATATTTGAATATTTTTTATGTTAAACAGATAGGCATGACAGCTAATATCTGCTGCAAGTTATCTGGCTTCCTAGTTCCTACCACACCCACATGGATGATACAGCTTCCTACCACACCCATAACTACTAAAATCCAACCAGGAAAATAACATTACATCCTGTGTTTTGTAATTACTGAATTAACCAACCAACCAACCAGGGAAATAATACAAATACAGTTTTTCTCACCATTTCATACTGAATCATCATGTTAAATGTTATTATTTATTGAGCATGTAATTGTGTCCTATTACTGTATACGTGTATCATCAATGTGCATGTACTGTACTGTATGTGGTAACAATGACCATGTCATGACTGGCTTCTGTACATTTACTGTAAGTGGGAACACTTTCCAGACCCCCCTGTCTCAGACCCCAGAAGTTATGCTGCAGTAGTTTATGTGCCAGAGGACTAGGTTATTTTGAGGCATGCCCATTCTAATGTAACTGATGTCATGTTGATCCTAGGAGGACCCAAACCTTGGAACATGCTTCAGGACCACTTGGCCTGATAACCCCTTCCTGTTCCCACTGCTGTGCTGGTGCCCATGTCACTGCTGTTAGGGATCACGTTTCCACCTGGTGACTCCATCTGCACTGTTACAGAGTGCATCCTGGTGTCCCTCCCCAAGTCCACCGAACTGTGTTGATGCTACACTAAGACTGTGGTCACAGCCCACCCATTCCTATCTCTATTTATGGACACTAATTCAACACTGATAAACAATATGGCTCTTATACAATAGGCCATTTACTTTTCAGATACAGCCAGAAGAGGACTGGCCACCCCCTAGAGTACGGTCCCCCCTTCTATTGCTTCCAGCTACTAGGGAGGTTTTCCTAGCCACTGTGCATCACATGTTGTTGCTTGCTCTTGGGGGTTTTTGTCACTTTGTGACAACTTCTGTTGTAAAAAGGGCTTTAAAAAAATCAATTTGATTGATTGATTGATGTCATGTTACCAGAGACACAGCGAAAGAAAGAGAGCTAGTGTGTGTGAGAGCAGTGCTTGAAGTGGGAAAAAGAAGGTGCCGGTACTCTCTTGCATCTCAAATCATTATGACATTTGAGATTTCTACAGTGAAAAGATATTGCTGGTACAACAACAATTTATTGTTATCTATAACAACATGAATGTATTTATTTAAACAATGTATGAGTGCAATGTCGGCTTAGAATTCTAGTCCTTTTTTTATATATTTATAAATTTACTTAATTAAAAAAATAAATGTATTTCTCTTTTATTAGGATGTACAGATATCAGTATTTTAAGATTCCAATTTTGCTATAGCTTCTACTGTTAATTATTGTAAGGGTTGCCCAGGGTTTGCAGCGTTCGGGCTCTCCCGAACA
The DNA here is from genome assembly GCA_016801145.1 of Umbra pygmaea. NCBI lineage: Eukaryota > Metazoa > Chordata > Actinopteri > Esociformes > Umbridae > Umbra > Umbra pygmaea. Next base: position 9,975 of record JACXGM010024690.1, read on the forward strand.
CTGACTTCCTTCTTAGTTATTAGTTATGGTGATATTCTTTAGGGTGATGTGTTTCTTGCCCCACACTCACACAGGACGAGCAGAAGAGCATATTATATTGTCCTACACTCACTCACCATTAGGGGAGAGTGGTCTAGTCAGCTCTATGCATGACAACACCTGAACTTGTAGACAGGTGTTGCTGGTTAGTTAATTTCCCTCTGTGTATTTAACTCTGGCAAGGCCATGCTAGATTGTGGAGTATTTTTCCTGTTACGCTGCAAGAGCTATTGATTGTCTCGTGACCTGTGCCTTTGTTGTTCATTATACTGTTTGGAATTAAGGAGATTGTTTGGAATTAAAGTCTATTCCCTGGAACTTCGCATCTGCCTCCATCCTATTGTATACCAACGTGACAATTATATTGTCCACTCGCTTCAGAAATTTAACCATGTGTTTCCCGTGCCAAATAAAGCCTTTTAAATTAAATTGAATTCAATTGAGAGCGAAAGAGAGAGAGGTGGATTTACATTTATCAGTCTCTCAATCCACCTACTGTAGCTCTTTTATAGCTCATTCTCATTCCATCTGTCCATTCTCTCATCTCTCCTCTGTTATTTTTCATTCCCCATGTCCATTCTCCTTACTAGAATTCCTGCTCTCCAGAACAATATTCCTGACTGAGCATTTACTTTAAATACAAGGCATTTCAGTCAGCATAGCCTTAATCACAGGCCAATGTGGCTGTAGAACAGTACCATACCTGGATGTAAATCAGTACATGCCTACAGCAATAGCAGTATTCTGAATGGAAAACGTAAGTCTGTAGAATTTTACCTACTTTAAGATAACAAAATAACACCAGGCTGTACCCATTTGCAGATGTGGTAATTTACTTGAGTAAATGTACTTTTCTGAAGTACTCTGAGTTCACAAGTTTTGGGAAGTCCCCACTTGAGACCAAAATGATTAGGTAGTGTTCATATCTTACCAAAGCCATGATGAATATTTTCTTTACTCTTTCTATTTCTTTCAAAGGTCACTGTTAAGATATTAACTCACTTTACCTGATCATTTTAGTCTTAAGTAGGGACTTCCCAAAACTTGTGAACTCAGAGTACTTTTACTCAAAAGTACTTTTACTCAAGTAAATGACCACCTCTGCCCATTTGAAGTGGCATTGGCCAATTGACAATTATGGCTATTTTAGCATAGACATAAGAGGGACCTACAATCCAAACCGAGCCCAAGGGTGGGACAGCCAAGAGACTAGGAGTGACAGAGCATAGCCTGAAGGTAGGCAGATGATTCCTGTTCTGCTTCGCCAAAAGCTTTGTTTTGTAGTGCATGATGGCTTACAAAGATTTGTTTCAGCCTGTTAGATTTTAAAGGATCAGATACTACACATTTCTTTTTTAAACAAATGATTCAGTGAAGTTTAATTTACATCTGCGCGGGGCGCCGTTCTCTGGAGTGACAATCCTATCGGAGGTGCCTGGATGTGCAGCTTGAAGGGAATACAGGTTAGGACCCCGAATGACTGCATTTCGTTTATCATTTGTCGTTATCAACCATCATAAACACGTCTCAGCAATAAAGCCACTGCAGTGTACACTAGCACACGCATGCAGACACACACAACACAGAAACACACAGAAACAAACAGCAGTATAATACAAGATTGGGTTCCTTTGACAGATGCTGCGTCCGATCCACTCATCCAGAGATTTATGAGTGTAAATGATAGTCACAGAGGGCTAAGAGCTACGCCATGCTGCACTGCCCTTCCACTATCTGACCCGGCCATCCATCGCCCCGGGAGACAAGAGCTTTACACTGAGTACACAGGCAGAGACAGCGACTTAACTCCTAGTCAGGTGGATTTAATATCAAACATCTTCAGATACAGCAGAGATTCTGTCCTGGGAGTGTTACGTGTTAGTATGAAAGATGAATTGATTTTGTGTCAGCTTGAGTGACGACGGGAGAGAGAGGAGCGGTGAAAGGACAGGAGACAGTGATGAGGAGGGGAGAGAAAGAGGAGTCAGAGAGGAGAGAAAAAAGGGGAGAGAGGAGGAGTGAGGAGGACAGAGAGAGAAAAGCGGAGAGGAGGAGTCAATGAAATAGTTGGGGGCATTTAATATTGTCTTCCATCACCCTTCACCCACTCAGTCAAATACTCTCTTTATTAAAGGTAGTGCACTATAACATACTCTCTATGTAGACTCTCCATTAAAATTAGTGCACTATAAAATACTCTCTGTTGACTCTCCAGTAAAAGTAGTGCACTATAAAACATACTCTCTATGTAGTTTTGCAATTTGGGACAAATATTCAGTCTGTCAGAGAAACCCCCCCAACACACAGCTGGGTCTATGTGAGTATGACCCACAAACATGCCTGGCTGACATGTCCAAACACGCATGATAAGACTCAGCATGACAGCAACGGAAAACATACTCCTGAGGCTGACTGGCTGTATAGTGCAACAGATACAAGAGAGAATATTATATATAATATTATGATGTTACACCACAATCCCTATTGATACAAGACAATTACTTCTGTTACAAAACAATCACTACTGTTACAAAACAATCGCTACTGTTAAACCACAATCCATAATGTTTCAAGGCAATCACTACTATTTCACAACAATCCCTAATGTGACAAGTCAATCACTACTGTTACAAAACAATCACTACTGTTACAAAACAATCACTACTGTTAAACCACAATCCATAATGTTTCAAGGCAATCACTACTATTTCACAACAATCCCTAATGTGACATGTCAATCACTACTGTTACAAGACAATCACTTCTGTTACACAACAATCCATAACTTACAAGACAATCACTACTATTACACAACAATCACTATGGTTACAAAACAATCCATAACGTTACAAGACAATCACTACTATTACACAACAATCACTATGGTTACAAAACAATCCGTAATGTTACAAGACAATCCCTACTATTACACAACAATCCCTAATGTGACAAGACAATCACTTCTGTTACACAACAATCCATAACGTTACAAGACAATCACTACTGTTACAAAACAATCACTACTGTTACAAGCCAATCACTACTGTTACACAACAATCTATAATGTTACAAGTCAATCACTACTATTACACAACAATCACTACTGTTACACAACAATCTAAAACCTTACAAGTCAACAAGTCAGTACTGTTCCAAAACAATCCCTATTGATACAAAAAATCTTTACTGTTACAAATCCTATCATTATTTATACTCTGATTAGCTCCATCTTCTCACATAAAAACAATGTCTACTTTTCCCTCTCCTCTCTTTCTCCCTATTTCCATCTCCATGGCGATGATGTCTGTGAGTCACCCACACTGTTGTGCTCGATTTGAAAACCAGAATGAGGTGACTGGAGGAGAGGATCTGAGAAGGTCTCTGTTGCCCTGGAAACAAACTGGGGGTTTCCACAGTGGTTCCACAACTAGCTTGGAACCCACATTGCTTGGGGCCACGAGATACAACAGTCGGTCCTCATAATGGGCTGTGTAATAGCTATAAAATGTCTCTCACACACATATTGTACTTTTGCTCTGAAATGCACCCAGTGAGGATATGATAGGTGAAACCACTGGGCTCATAAGGTCATCACAGCTACAAACATGCATAGTTTTAGGCGTGCACATACACGCAGGAAAAGAGCCAAGAATCCCCCTAAGAATGTGTGCACACACAGGAACACAAACACCTTCACAAAAGCATGTTTTAACATGCTTTAACATGATTTAACCCCATGTTACCCTATACAGTATTTACAGTAGCTGTGTGTGTTTAACCCCATGTTACCCTATACATTATTTACAGTAGCTGTGTGTGTTTAGGGCATAGGGTCACATCTGGATAGGGGTGTTTTCAGTTGAACAGAATCCCAACCCTTGTGTTTTGCAACCCCACCCTACTGCCCATGGAGTACTGCCAAAAAACAAACACACACTGTCTGCTCTCTTGTTCACTGTCTGGGTGTGTTTGTGTGTGTGATCCAAGTTTAACAATACACATGGGCACTACAAATCCCCACAAAGACAGTTAAACTTGACAAATTGGTCAACAACAGGTTTATTTCACCCAGACACAAACAGTAAAAAGGCTACATTGAGGTTTAGGATAATCTAATTCCCAGACAGTTACAGTACATCCCGAAATTATTCACACTTACATTTTTCCACATTTTCTAATGTTACACCCTTTTTTCAAAATGGATTAAATTAATTATTTCTCGCAAAATACTACAAACAATACCCAATAATGACAATGTGAAATCCGTATGCTTGAAATCTTAGCAAATTTATTACAAATTAAAAATTAAAAAAGCACATGTACATAGGTATTCACAGCCTCTGATCAATACTTTTTTGAAGGACATTAGGCAGCATTCCCAAGTAAAAAAAAAGTATATTTAAATTATACTCCAGTATTATACTTCTAGTATACTTATTTTTAACCATAAGTATGTATTTAATATATTTAAGTATATTTGAAGTATACTTTCAAAATAAACATACCAAAATAATATATTAGAAGTATATTTAGGATAAATAAAATACATTTCAAGTACATTTAAATATACTTTTTTTTTACTTGGGTTTACAGCCTCAAATCTGTTTGAGTATGATGCTACAAGCTTGGCACACCTATTCTTCTTTGCAGGACCTCTCAAGCTCCATCAGGTTGGGTGGGGTGCATTGGTGCAAAGCCATTTTCAGATCTCTCCAGACATGTTAGATTTTGTTCAAGTATGGCCTCTTGGCTGTGTGCTTAGGGTCGTTATCCTTTTGGAAGATGAACCTTCACCCCAGTCTGGAGCAGGATTTCAGCAGGGATGTCTCTGTACATTGCTTCAATTACCTTTCCCTCAATCCGGACTAGTCTCCCAGTTCCTGCCTCTGAAAAACATGCCCACAGCATGATGCTGCCACCACCATGCTTCACTGTAGGGATGGTATTAGCCAGGTGATGAGTAGTGCATGGTTGCCTCCAGACATGATGCTTGCCATTAAGGCCATGGAGTTGTTGCATCAGACCAAATAATTTTGTTTCTCATGGTCTGAGATTTTGTTCAGGTGCATTTGGGCAAATTCCAGGTGGGCTCTCATGTGCCTTTTACTGGGGAGTGTCATCTGTCTGGCCATTCTACCATACTAAGGCCCTTCTCCCTCGATCGCTCAGTTTAGCCGGGGCGACCAGCTCTATGTAGAGTCCTGGTGGTTCCAAACTTCTTCCATTTACAGATGATGGAGGCCACTGTGCTCACTGGGACCTTCAATGCTGCAGATATGTTTCTGTACCCTTCCCCAGATCTGTGCCTCGATACAATCCTGTCTCGAAGGTCTATAGACTAGGGATGCTCATTTCGGGTAATTTTCCTGACCGACAACCGGAACTCGTTAACCGATTATTAACCGTTAACTGATAAGATTATAAGATTCAATTGGCTTTAAATAAAAAAATTTAATTGACGAGTGTCTGTAACCCGTTAAATACACAAACTTTTTTTTTTCACGGATTTGTTTTAGTTCTAAACAGCATACAGAACAGATCAACAACAGCTGCCGGGTGCACCAGCTTTGTGTACAAGTTCACTCGGGTGCAAAGTCCACACTAAACGATACGATGAAACTAGTTCGTTTCATAAAGCTGTGTCGACGTTTGGTTTCACTTTCATTTTCACACACGTAAAGTCCACACCAACCAAAATATTGTCGCAGAAAATTCA
>JACXGM010024691.1:0-15627 GCA_016801145.1 Umbra pygmaea
TGGCACCTGCTCACAGTGCCAAAACCACTGGTAAATGGTTTACTGACCATGGTATTACTGTGCTCAATTGGCCTGCCAACTCTCCTGACCTGAACCCCATAGAGAATCTGTGGGATATTGTGAAGAGAAAGTTGAGAGACGCAAGACCCAACACTCTGAATGAGCTTAAGGCCGCTATCGAAGCATCCTGGGCCTCCATCACACCTCAGCAATGCCACAGGCTGATTGCCTCCATGCCACGCCGCATTGAAGCAGTAATTTCTGCAAAAGGATTCCCGACCAAGTATTGATTGCATAACTGAACATAATTATTTGAAGGTTGACTTTTTCTTTTTTTTGTATTACAAACACTTATTTTATTGGTCAGATGAAATATGCTAATTCTTTGAGATTTTTGAATTTTGGGTTTTCATGAGCTGTATGCCAAAATCATCAGTATTAAAATAATAAATGACCTGAAATATTTCAGTTGGTGTGCAATGAATCTACAATATATGAAAGTTTATTTTTATCATTACATTATTGAAAATAATGAACTTTATCACAATATGCTAATTTCTTGAAAAGGACCTGTATTTTTTAATAGTGTTGTTATTCTCAACATGGCATTTTCTTTCTGAAGCAAAGTTCAATCAAATTGAAATAAAAACTGAAAAGATGTTAGCCCCTTTGCCAATTTAATCTGCCCCCTCAGTCGCATCACCTCCAGCCTGGCCTGCAGTTCACAAGTAGCTCCAAACAGAATGTTATGACAACAATAATGCAGCCATGACATACCAGTCAAATTCTTCAAAGACACATGTTTCATATTATCCTGGAATCACATACTGTACTTACACATGTTGGTATGTGAGCTCTGAGCTCTAACATTTGACGCAGAATTGTAAGTTCCCTATGCCTACACACAAAACTTATCATTACCTCAATATGCTGACATTTATGCGTAAACCTACCTGTAGTAGATTGTGTCCCTAACATTAACCTTTATTCAAAATGTAATGGGGATAGATTCTTTAGGTATTCCTATCTTTGTAGACACACACACACACCGACACACCAACACACACACGCAGGCACAACACACACACAGATACACTCACACACACACACACACATTCAAAGCTGTACCAATAAAGTACAATAAGTGAACAAAACACAGCAGGTAGTATATTCAAATCTATACCAATTATTACATAATATACTTGCTTAGAGTACAAATTGAATTAGCTTTAGAGTACAAAACATTTTAATGTGCCATCATGCTGCATGGAATGTCAAGTAGCAGACTGATCATGTATAATATTGGCAGTTGACATATAAATTATCACAATTACTCACAGTGAGTTCTCTTTAAAGCAAGTGTGCCAAGTTTCCATAAAACACATACATTATACATAGTCAGTAAGTTAAAATATCTATTGTTTAAGAGTATTGTAAAAGTTTCACCAAGCAAAAGAATAAAGATTTATTTATATTATAACCGGTATGTGGAGAAAGATGTTATTTGAAACTATCAAAATAGTTTGTTATTGTTAGCGTGTTCATACTCAGTAGATCTGGCATCTCCTTGAATATTTCCTCTAGTTTATTTTGGTACATTCAGTGTTGTTGCCAGTCCAAAGAGATTTGTATGAAGGAGAAAAACATGGGCTGATATTCAGCCAAAAAGCCAACTCAACATTTCATTTGTAACTACATCCATTTGGCATGGGGCATTTATATTTTGATGGAAGAGACTAAAATGTCCCTAAGGATGCTAATTTACTATGCATGACACCAGACTCTACAAAACAATCTTAAGTTTCTTAAACAAGTAAATAAACCCTCCAGCCACTACACTACCCCACCCTTCTCCCAATGAAGAGCTGCTTATTCAGTCTGCAATCCCAACTGTTGCCACACCTTGACCCCCCCCCCCCCCCCACACACGCAAACCAAAGGCTCTAAACTGTATTAACATCCATTCAAACTCAATTAACCCCGGGAGCAGAATGTGCCCTGTTGACCACAATGCAGTACTTCATAGTATTAACCGCAGCATGACGAGAATAGAACTGTTAACTGCAGTTGCCCTGGCAATGTGCTCAAACAGACCAGAACACCTACATCTCCAAAGCTTGCCCCCTCCCTAACAATGCACTGCAATGTTATTATGCTTCTTAATAAGATGAAAGATGGTCTGGAAATCTGTCTGGCTGAACCCTTTCTAATACATTACAGCTGGGAGGATATCTCCACTGGTCCTACACCAACAATATTGGGTCGGCAAATAGAGGGATGCCAGGCAGCCACTTGTTTACAAGACACAACTGCTCAGGAAAATGACCATATGTAGCCAGTCTGCTTCACATGTCAATGAGCTGCTACACAGGAAGAGTAATGACTACTTCAGCACATTACCTTGGTCAGCAGTTTTTGAGCCGATGAAAGAGGCTGTTTTGATTTTATTAATGGAAGAGGGCGTTAGTTTATAACTGCATTGCTGAGCCGTGGCACAATATTTACACTGTACACAGAACTACATCTGCATCTCCTGTACTTGTGACAAATAAACTAAACTTTAACTTGAGTTGTCTATGAACATATCAGATTTCAGATTGTTTGCTGGCACCAATGCATTGGGACATCGGTATAGCATGGGTATATGATGGATATAGCTTTGTTTTAACGTTGTATATTATAGCATCGGTGTCGTAGGCATGTACTGTATCCTGTTAAGCTATTCAATTGTTATAGCATGGTTCTAACAAGGATATATCACTGGGTAAATCATTATTATACTATGGTTATAGCAAAGATTTATCACAAGTTAATCTTACATAGCACAAATATCTTGGGAATAACATTCATATTGAATGATTATTCTGTGTCAGCTACTTTAGTTTTAAGTACTGGTACATAATGAATGTCTGTGATTTTTTATATCTGCAAATGTTACGTTCTTTTGAAGTATTAAATCATTAAAATAGTAAAAAGTAAAAAGTTTATGGTTTTTAGTTTGAACTTCTTTTTTATTCAGAGACTGAATTAGTAATTGTATGAAAAGATCAATTCATATAATGATAGCCCAATTCTTCAAACAACCACTTATTCTATTCAAGTTAAAAGAGCATTGTTCTATTACTTGATGCGGTTCATGTCCCCAGAAAAGTGTGGCTGTTGGATTCTGAAGTGAAACACAGGTGTTTACTAGCCGTCTCAGGTTGTCTAGGCAATGAATGGAATGGGTAAATAAAGGGTGATGCCAGGCTTTTCCTCTTTATAGTCAAGGATGAATTACCACTTCATTTTGCCCATTTGAAACAATACCTCCTCTCCCCCTTCTTTCCTCTACTATCCCACTCTCATTCTTCAGGCCTGTGTTCAGGACACCACTCTCATCTTCCAGTTCACTAGCCCCATGTCTGGATGCAGTCAATTTGTTCCTCAGTCTCTAGGACTCGGATGCAGGTACATCCCTGATAATGCCAGTCAGCATTAATCATAGTTATTGCACCAGCAGCAGTAGGACAAATGGGTGTGCATGTGCAAATAATATGTTTGAGATTCTGTGTGCCATGATGGTAGAATATGTGAAGGCTGTCCATGAGTGTGTTTACTGGTAATTACATCTTAATTGCATGCTCAGCAAAGCATTAGTCATATAAACGATACACTCAACTAATGTTAATTTGTGTAAGGTCATAAACAATGTAAGGATAGGCTGATGAACAGCACTTGGTTTCATTAGCAATCCTTTATTAGTACATTAAAACACCTAAATCGACATCCCAGCTATGTACTTTTTTGCTAGAAGAACAGCCATGTTTCCTTTAAAATGAATCATTTTATTCCATATACGGTACTTCTGAAAAAACATTATCCCAAATAAAAATATTGTCATTCAGGGCATTTATTTTTAGAAAATGACAACCGGTAAAAAAAATGTGTTGTGAGTCCTGGAAAAATGCAAATATAATTTGATATTAATTTTTAAACAACACAATACTAATGTTTTAACTTAGGAAGTTTTCATCAATCAATATTTGGTGGAATAATAATAATTGTCTTTCATAAATCTTGTCATGCTCTCCACCAGTCTTTCACATTGATATTGGGTACATTTATGTCACTCCTGACACAAAAATTCAAGCAGCTCAACATTGTTTGATGGCTTGTGACCATACTGTTCATCTTCCTCTTGATCACAAACTCAAGAGGTTTTTAGTGTGGTTGACTTAAGAAAAATGTGCTGTTCTCTGTAAATCTTTTCCAGAGATCTATATATATAATATAGCCAGTTGTGCATGATGGAAGGAAAACAGGTAAATTTTAACATCCATGCATGCGTATTTCATTGTTTGAAGTCAACAATTGCCATCTAAGGGAACCGTGGACCCCACTAGGTAGGAACACATTGGTTTGTTTGAGTCGTTCCTGCATCACTCAGCCACAATATTTTAGCCTGTCAATCTCTTTGATCTTTTCTCTAGCAAACCCTCCCCCTTGGGACATTCTTCTTTGTGCAATTTTGGCCAACAATATGCAGCGAGTTGATTGTCCATTTCAGTTTTTCAAATGGGAACCTCAGTCTGGTTCAAGCTAAAAAGCTCAGCTACAAAGCATTACAGCTCTGGTTTTGATGACCATGTTGCTGTTAAGTAATTAGTCCAGATTGAATCAATCAATGCCTGGACTAAGATATTGTTAAAAATGTCTGACCTAAATGAGAGAGAGAAGCCAACGCAGTAATAGGACATTTATATAAACAAGACTGGAGTGGCCTTTGAGACACTGAGTGCTGCACAACGATCAGGGCTATTCACCTTAATTAGGAGGTATTGACACCCTTGTCCAAAACTTCATCTCCTAGCAACATCGCCAGCGACATGGCCTTTTAGACAGCGCTTATGGATTCTTTCCTATGCTGTCCTCAGCAACAGCAACCTCACTAGATTGCAAACTCTATCCTCCACGTCCGTCTGTTCTGAAACATTCTAAAGTGGTGTGATCTTTCAGCATCAGACTTGACAACGTGAACACGGGGAGGAGTGGATATTGGCAAGAGGCAACTAGAGACAGAATTCCTTTGATGGGAGTTGACATAATTGACGTTCCAAAAGCCTCCATCATGGAAAATGCTAAAATTTCAAGGAAGATTCCAGAGTAAATTAAATTCTTAATGTTGTAATTACAGATGTTACCACAGATGATTTTTGTCATATACAATGCTGTGCCCACCAAAGGATCAGAGAACATCTGAGAGTACATTTTGGCCTCTTCTGTATCAGTTTGCACTTGAAATAAGGTTTAGAATTCAAAGTGAACTTAGTGCCCACCCCCTATCTAGTAGCTTCCAGAGAATAATAAGCCTCTAGCCTACCATAGCACTTACAGAAAAATCATCAATAACTATGTCATTTGAGAGTTATACCACCCACCTAGCTAAAAATGGTACATATTTAGCAATATTCTGTGACCCATTATTTGTCATTTTATGTCGCATTTATCCAAATATTTGCTCAAACAAATGAGACGTTAATCGGCTATAACCAATGCTACACCCAGCAGAGTAACTGTGTAGCATTCCCTCATAACAATGCTTCCAGCTAGTTAGCTAGTCACTGTAACAATAACGATAAAATCTGTCAATAATTCTCACATTTTATCTAAAAATGGGACATACTGAGCAAATTTCGCTGCCAGATTATATTTACATCACATTCATCCAGGTAAATACAGTAAACAAACAAATACATGGTTGATCATGCTAACCAACTTCTTGCTAGTGCGAGATCCTCTGGACCCGGCTGGTTTATTCAGTTCATTTTTCTGCATAACGGATTTCTCCATACACATTGGTCCATGTGAAACTCAGATGATCTAACAAACACAGTAATCATCTTCTTGGCTGGAGATAGTTTAAAGCAAAAATTTAGCTTTGTCCCACTCTCTGCAAACCGTTTCTGTCTCTGTTGCTATTGCTGGGTAGTTCACACACAAACACCATCAGTGTGAGTTCGTCATGGGCTTGACAATAGATTTTAACACCTGGGAGATCCTAAACGATGAAGTAACCTATGCAATGACAGAATCAAACACAAGGGGAACCAAAACATCACACCATACATGGGGGGAGAACACATGAACACACATAACGAAACTGCACAACTAAACCACCGTGTAACACTGAATGACAAACTAACAAAACCTATACTCAAGAGACCTAAAACTGAAAGTAAAAAGAAGGGGTTATCCCAACCCCTCCATGGCTGGGTGTGACAATGACTGGTGTTGTAAATTTGCACATGCACATTTATATATTTAAGGCTGTGCTTTAGATAAAAAACAGCAAACTCTAATAGTATAAAATATAATTTGACAATTCTAGTTCTGAAACGCACCAAATTAGTCTGCCAATAATAATGTTAGCTACTGCTTCATAAATCTCACCCAGCCGTTTGTTATCTCTGTCTAGTGTTTCTAATTAATATTTGGTATAACATAAAATGCTTGCTGTTAGAAGAAAGAATATAGCCCTGGAAACCTAACACTTGAGAATAACATACATGTTGCCTTCTCACCACACACTGAACACATTATTTCCAGAACTCAGCAGCAATCCTGTTCAGAATGAACAGTTACTGTAATTATAATCTGACACTCTTTAAGATTATACCTTTTTTTAAAGAAGCCAATGAATTACCTTTCTGTATAAACAATTAATCAATTCAGGCTAAGCCTTTTTGCTAAAATGTTAGGAAAAAGGAGACAGGGAAGATTTAGTATGTCATTAAAGAGGGTCTATTCATGGACACCAGTGAGGCTTAGATTGGGTCTTCTGATTGGAGAGAAGTAGATTTTAGAATGCCCATGACATTCCGTAGAGTACATATCCACATCATATCCAGCTGTTTTATGTTATTGAAACACTGGGAAAATTTTGGTCCAACAGACCTCCTGCACCATGTAGGTACATGTGTATTATTATTATTGTACCATTATTTTGCCAGGCAGGTTGACTAAGATTCAATTATTGTTTGCAGCAACAACATGGGAGCACTTAAGTTTAACTGTCCTGCTTATGGCCTGAATGACAAAGCTTTCACCTTGGCCGCTTGGGGATTGAACCAGGGGCCTTATGCGCACCAGTGAGATGCCATAACCACTACACTACATCCCAGTGGAACGAAACACACTGAGGACTAAAGAGCAGGAGGCAGGTCCTTTAGTTTCTGCTCTGCTTCCTTCCTCAATCTATTGCACCCTGCCCTTCTCCCTCCCTGCTCTGACATCTGTCTCAGCTCCAGACGGAGCGCACCACCAAGCCGGGCGGAAAGCCATTATCACTGGTCCTTCTTCATCTTAACTACAGCACTTAGGCAAGCATCAGCATTAATCAGGGAGGGAGGGAAGGAGTTGGGGCGAAGGGAGAGAGCAGACCTGGAACACTGAGAAAACACACCAAATGGACCACAAAGTGGACTACAAATCACCCTCTTTATCAGCAGCAGACAGATTCCTTGTTTTCTTCTAGCCAGTAAACACAATATGCACACTTGGAGTATGATGCAATGCTAGATCTTTCTGCTATTTATAATTATCTGGAGGATGAGTTGGCGGGCGATAAATATCATTTTTCACTGCCTGCCTCTAATACTGTATGTTTGCCACTGCAGTGGTATAGCTCCGAAACATTCTCAATAAACAGTCTATCTCCATGCTTGGCTTGTGTCATGACTTTTTCCCTGTCAGACTACATTACACTGTACAGTTGTAGATATTCCATTCGGAGGGGTAATAAATAAAAGTGGGGGTGTTCTTGCAGTGCGTTCCTGCTTGTGATTTTCTGCCGATTCAGTAGCAGTCTGTTATCTTTGCCTGTCTTCTTCGATATGATCTGGGCGCATTGCTCACCTCTTAGCCTGCTCGTACCCGGTTCAGTCACTGCCTCATCTACCAGATGCTCCAACAAACCTATTTTGCTAAGAGCACACTTCCTGAGCTCAATTTGAACTAGAAACTGAGCTCCGGGACACAAAGGCGTCTGTTTAATAGTGTTTGCTTTTTAACATTGATGGAGGAAACCCTCTGGGAAAGGGTGGACGGCTCTCGTTTCATATACAGTATGTGAGAGTAAGCCAAGCAGCCACAATCCTCCAGCAGGCAAGCGTGGGAGGGCCACTTGGCTCGCAGTGAGAGCGGTCCTTTGAAAAATGCAGGCCGACACACGTACAGTCAATGGACCCGCTAGAAAATTTGCTGCCGACCACAGTGCTAATCTAAAGCAGCAAATCGCTCCTATGATGGCGCATTACATAAATCAAATCTTCAATAAATCTTCACACTAACATTTCTCCAAGTGGTGCTCCATCCACTTCTGGCTTAGGGGAACTGTCATGTTCAGCACTCTGTCAGCACATGGCCATTTCTTACCCAATGTGCTGTATATTAGGTCTCCTTTTTGCCAAGCCGTTGTTATTCCTTTGATTGAAACCCACAGAAAATCGTTCCCCCATGGCATGAATGAATTCCTCCAGGCCGACGCAGGCAGAGCCGTGGTTATGGATTTGAATGTAATAGATGTGAATCCTCGGTCACTGTCGAGGAACTTGTGATAGATACACAAGTATTACGTAACTGAAATCGCTCTTGCAGTGCAGTTTCAAATGGGTGAGACAAGAATATGATCCAATGCTGTTTAATGTGTTTGAAAATTACTCTGCTAAATGCACTCAAAAAAAGGATACATAAAATTAACTTATTTCAATTACGTGTCAATTTTCCATGTAATTAATTTAAATAAGTCGTACTCATTTCTAGATAACACTTGCCAATATGGCATGTTTGCCAGACAATTCTATATGTAGCCTGGGCCTGCAAATCTACATGCAAGGCACATGCCTGCAAATTTAATCTGAAAGGAAATTACAGTAGTAGGTTCAAATAAATGTTTTTCTTTATGATTGGATTACCTTAGAAAAATGTATGTGTTTGTTAAAATATCAAAATACAGTAGAGAATATTGGAAAATATAGAATGGAAAATCAATAATGTAATTCGTTGTCATTCTACCTACAATATTCAATCTAGTACATCTGAATTTGCTTCAAATTACATTAACTACAATCAATTTAATTATGTTGAGAGGACGAACACAATTCATTAGTGTAAATCGCACATAATATTTTTTAGTCAATCTGACAACCAACATTTTCAAATTTTCTTCTCTGTGCATCCACAGTCTCCTGCACAATCCGGACATTGGAATTCTTTAGAATTACAGTAATTTTCTTTCACTACTGTTTTATGCCTCAAAACAAAGTTTGCCATGTACATGGATGAGATTAACAGACTTATCTGAAATAATGTCTGCCATACAGTCATCAAGCGTCTGGTAACTGACAACTCTTTTTTACCTTCAACATTGTGATGTAATGTGTTTTCATGTTTCCATTGATTCCCAACATGAAGACACACCCAGAATCACACTGATGCACACAGAAACACAAGGACCGATGTTCCCCCTCACACCCTGTTGTATTCGTTCGACTGTGAGAGTATACCTTGCTTGCTCCACAATCCTGAAGAAATCCACCGACCTGTTGAATCAATACAACCACCCAGTACATTAATCCCTTTAGAAGATGCCGGTTCTTTGGAATAGAATGACAGTCGATGGATAAGACTCAGACTGGGGGTGAACAAGAACATTTGGTCCTGTCTGAGAATCACCTCCTCCAGCCTACACACGGCTTCATTACTCACTGTTTCACCCCCCTCCGACTCGCGTGGCTGTTCCTGTGATAGCGGTCCACCTCCAACTGGCGCTTCACAAGCACAGGCCTGTTACCCCCTCATTTAACTTCACACATCGACCTTCCACTCATTTACCAGCAAGGTGGCAGACAGACTGAAGGGTAATGTGAAAACATAACGTGTGATTTTTTCATAGCCGCGTGTTCTTCGGGTTGAAAGTGTGCAGCGCAGGGGGAACAGCGATTCTAAGGAAGAAATGTTCTCCACCCAGAGAGAACCCTTTAGCCAGGGTTCCACCAGGTAATGGCAGCCTCTACACTTGTACCGAACACAAACCAGAACTCTCCCTTGCCCCTGGGGGCTTTTGTGCTGAAGCGGCCTGTGTCAGCATTTCAACGATTCAAACAACAGCCCTCTATTTCCATTAATTCCCCACTGTCCTGCCGGAGCGGAACAGGTGGGTGAGTATTTCACGCCGGCTGCCCACAGAGAGGGATGATCAGCGCCGCAGACGCCAGACTCCATTTATAATGCATGTATTGAGAAGGCGGAGTCTGTCTCATAGAGTGTAAAGAATGTCCTCTTCAGGATCACTACCCCCCCACCGCCCCCTTGCTGTTTTGCAGCCACTCCGGACACTCGTTATTTACTGAGTTGACAGGGTGGCGCGGGGTGCAGACGGCATGCCCAGAGAACCGAGCCACCTTCTGCAGCATTCCAAACTATTAAGCGGCTCAGTGTTCACGTTTGTTGTGTAAACCATGAACCATGTTGCACTCTGCATTCAAGGGAAGGACATGTTATTAATATATATTCTAAGCTAAATGTTTCTTTTCTGTTAATAGTTAGCTGGCTTCCTTGTATCGAAGTTCTGGACTTCTATTGCTACTGGGATGGACAGTCACAAGATATGACATCCACTGGTGCGGGACTTAAAATGCATGTTGTATTTGCAGAGCTAACATGGCACACTGGTGGCATCACAAAGGTTGTCTGATGGAAGGGAGGCGAGAAAAAAGTAGTTCTGGGTCAAAGCGTTGGACATCCTTCCAAGACGGAACACTCCACTGGGCGTTTCAGCAAATGTCACTGCTGACTGAGGACGTAGAGTTTAATGGACCGTGGCCCAGATGAGAGTGGGAGGGCAGGAAAAGGCCCTGTGTAAACACACAGTGATGAAAGACCAAAAAGACAGAAAAATAGGGGTACATCCATCCCTCTCACATCCAGTCATCCTTAGTGTCAGCATAGTCAAAACAAGCTTGCCAAAACCCTTCCTTCCATCTTTTCCTTTGGTGGTTTGGCAGCTCCTGTGGATTCATTTCCTTCTTTCTTGTGCAATGCTTTGTTGTTTAGACACAAGGAGATGGGCCTTATGAATAGGACACATCTGTAGCAGTTTTTCCTCTCACAGACAGACACAGGAGGTGCTTGAAATCATGAATAAACTTTACAGTTGATTGTACGAGCTGACTGAGCTGTCTGTTTTAGCTCATGTTATTGCCTCACTATTTTACCAGTCAGTGCAGCTATGTTAAGGTTTTGCAGAAGATTACTGCATTTCAGTTAATGGAACTTCTGAATGTGAATGGTAGAAATGCTTTCCCCACAGTTAGATTCATTTTGATAATTAAAGATACTTTGTTGAAATCTTAAATATTTTGGAACATCAGTTGCAACATATGTTCCTATTACAGTTAAATTCTTTGTTACAGATTCCTTTTCTAGTAATGCAAATCATTCTGGTAGAATAGTACAATTACAGTAATAATAATATAACAATAGAGCAATATACAAAAAAAACACTGGTAGTACTTTGTGTAATTTATCATAATGCTCTTATCAGTGGCTGACAGTATATTCACCTACAAATCCCTTGATGTAGGAATGGGCTACACATAAAGAATCAAAAGGGGTAAAACACTGAGTTTAAAAAAGCAAGGCAGTGAAACCTAAATACTTTCTGGGAGGCTCTGTATTACAGTACTTTGGGTTTGAAATTACATACTGTATATTGTCCCCATATCCTTAGGGCATCAAAACACTTTGGATAAAAGATCACCTCAATTGCCATTTTAAGTACTTTGCAGATTTCAGTTGTGAGCAATACTTGTCATAGTTTGGTGACCCATAGACATCACCAGACACTGGGTGACTTAATTGGTGATGCTCTGCCAGGTCTACTCCAACCATCTTGATTTCCTACTTGCTTAGTGTCATTTTGCCTTCAGCATGTAAAAGCTTTCCGCAATCAGATTTAGATCCGTCGAACTGAATTATCCTGCTGATTGATAAAGCACAGTCAGATGAGTTAGGAGGAATTTGAAAGATGTTTTCTGCACTCTTCAAACTTTATATTGCTCCTGCAATCAGCCATTACATCATCAGCAAGGAAATGTGAGCTAGTTCCAGTGGCAGCCATACATGCCCAAAACATAACACCCCCTCCCACCGTATTTCACATACAATGTGCTAAGCCAGTTCCTTTTTTCCTCCACACTTTCCTCTTGCTAGTGCTCTGGTACTTGTGAATCTTTGTCACATCTCTCCATATGACCTTTTAACAGAACTCTGCAGGCTCTTTTAGGGACATTTAATGCCCCCTTGTTTTGGAGCTAACTTGTTTTAGTATCTTGCAGTCCAGCCACTGTAGTACGACCCATAAAGTCTTATGCAAAATGTAGTGGCTGACACATCCACGCCTACTCACAAACAGTGATACTGATCTGTTGGGCAGTTTTTTTCATTATGATTAGCTTTCTTTAGTCATCTCAATTTACAAGAAATATATACATCATGACAGAATTCAATGACAAACAACTTATTTCTGTTCATATTAACTAAAGATTTAAATTTAAACTTAAACCATTTGACCAAAAACAAATCTCATTGAAATATGGTTAATCACTCCAAGTGTATAATATGTGCCTTGTGGAAATGCTATAGAGTTGTAGAATGTGAAAGTAGACACATATTGAGTCACGGCAATAAATCAAATCTGGGGATGTGAAAAAAACTGACAGTTTTCCTTCACGTTTAAATTAATCAGACATTTACTTAATGTTAAAATCGTATAATTATACTGTATGTCACTATAGCGTTTGTCCCCAGTCCAAAAATAGTTGAAATTCATATTATTAAGATAAAGAAAAAAATATTTATATTCACAGCAAATTTCAAAGTGAGTTTATTTGATACATCTTGTTATTACCGTACCCGTTTGGACCCCCTTTTGCAGCTATAATTCTTCATTGCATAGATTGAAAAAGTGCTGGAAACATTCCTGGTGCATTTGTGTATTACCACTTTGGGATCGATTAGTGCTTCATTTATTTATTTAAATTGACTGATATCCTTACTTGAACTAAATTAGGAAAATGTAATTAAAATGGTTGCATTTTGTGTCTATTTTCTCTGTTAAATTTCAGTCTATATTTACCCTGGAAATCCAGAGTTCTCACGAGAGCACAATTTGAATTTGCTCAGCAAAGTTAACTATGCCCTTGTAGCCGAGCTGCACCAATCACATCGGTGTATCTGATATAGGCGTGCCAGAGGTGTGTTAAACAGATGACGACACGACAGCTCTGCGACCTCGAAGTCATTAGTAAACATTGTAAAATCGCTATGGATTAACACCAGTTGTTTAAAACGACTTTGGCCACTACAATGAACGAGTTAGACTTGGCTTTTTGTCTAAAAGAGGAACAGAAGACGGTGCTCGAATCGTTCCTTTTTTATAAAAGGACGTTTTTGCTGTTTTGCGACCTGATA
Source organism: Umbra pygmaea (assembly GCA_016801145.1). Classification (NCBI taxonomy): domain Eukaryota; kingdom Metazoa; phylum Chordata; class Actinopteri; order Esociformes; family Umbridae; genus Umbra; species Umbra pygmaea. The sequence goes on from JACXGM010024691.1 coordinate 13,513, forward strand.
CGGCAAGAGTTTTATCTACCAGGCAGTTAGCTTCGCCATAGGGGCTTAGCAAAAAACCACTGGTGATTGGTCGTAGTGTTATCCAATTGCGTACCTTGAGATTTTCAAATGCATGCTTGTTGCCGCCCCTCGAGTTGGGTCATTTTTATTACTCGAATCCGGAGGATATTTGGGTCTGGATTTTTCCAGGCTAGTTTATATTGACATTATTGCAACACACATTTGCTGCAGATTTGTTGGCTGCACAACCATGATGCAAATCTCCCTTTCAACCACATCCCAAAGGTGCTCGATTGGATTGAGGTCTGTTGATTGTGGATGACATTTTAGTACAGTGAACTCATCGGCATGTTTAAGAAACCAGTTTGAGATGAGGTGAGCTTTGTGACATGGCACGTTATCCTTCTGGAAGTAGCCATTAGAAGATGGGTACACTGTTGTAACAAAGGGATGGAGATTGTCAGCAACAATACTCTGGTAGGCTGTGGCATTTAAACAATGCTTCATTGGTAATAAAGGGCAGTAGTGTGCAAAGAAAATATCCCCCACACCATTACACCGCCACCACAAGCCTGAACCCTTTATACAAGGCAGGATGGAATTGTAAGGTCCTCACATCACAGCTCCACCAACACCCGGGTCCCATCTCCAGACACCAGCGGAACACAACATTCCAGCACACATGAACGCATCCCTCAGCCCAGATTCCAAGCACCTGCATTCTAAACACCTGTGTCTCATTATGTGTGTAGTATTTAGTCTTGTTTGGTTGTAGGGTTCAGCGTGAGGTACTGTGTGTTTTCGTGTGACATTTATTTCCCAAGTCTTTTTCTGTATATCGGTCTGACATATTTCTTCCTGAGTACAACTTTATTTTGGATTTGCCCTCTGTACCATTGCCAGTGGATACCTGTGAACCGAAACCCTGCCTGTCTCCTGATGACCCCTGTTTCCGATTTTGTACCTCTGTACCTGCGTTGGTGTACCGACCTGTTTCTGCCTGACCACTGTTATTTTGGATTAAGAACTATTATTATTAAAATTACGCATTGGATAATTGTACTCCTTGTTTTTCTGAGTTGTATCTTTACAGGAGCCATGCTTTGGTGTTGTTTATGTCAAACTCTGACCTTACCTTCTGAATGTCAGTGCAGATATCATACCTCATCAGACCAGTCAACACATTTCCAACCTTCTATTGTCCAATTTTGGTGTACCAGTGCAAATTGTAGCCTCAATTTCCTGTTCTTAGCTGACAGAAGCGGCATCCGGTGTTGTCTTCTGCTACTGATGTCCATCTGCTTCGAGGTTCAATGTGCTGTGCATTCAGAGATGCTCTTCTGCATACCTTGGTTGTAATGAGTGGTTATTAAGTTACTGGTGCTTTTTTATCAGCTTAAACAAGTCTAACTGTAACGTCTGGTCCAGGATGGACCGACGTGAGACTTTGATTTAGTTTCTTCCCTGTGTTTCCTCCCTTGGTCCCTTGTGTGTTGTGTTTTAGCTCCCTCTTGTGTCGGTTCATGTATCATTTTGAGTTAGGTCTTAATTTAGTGACGTCATTGTTTTGTTCCCAGCTGTATTATTTTTGTCATTAGTTAAGTAGTATTTAGCCCTCCTGTTTCTATGTGCTCGCGGTCAGTCACTGTAACCTGTTTACGTGTCCTGTAGGGCTGCAACTATCGATTATTTTAGTATTCGAGTATTCTATCGATCATTCCATCGATTTATCGAGTAATCGGCTAAGAAATACCTAGTTTTATTGAAGGGCAATAATGTACAATACTTTGGTTGAATTTTCTGAAAAAACAACATTTTTATTGCCTAAATTGCTTACAATATCATCTCTCAAAAAAACTAAATATTAAGTGCAACTAAGTGGCATCTTACATTGGTTTTTAAAGAAAACATATTCAAAAATGCAATAACAACCTCAAGGCATACATTAAGTTGTGCAACTTAACTCCCAGAATTACAAGTTTCAACCTGAGACTGATCTGTATATAGGCCTATAGGCTATGTATATATTAGTTATACTGAAACTATTTTAATGTATACATTTGATTACAATCTCACACAACTCATTTACACTTATCCTAGTATGTAGATCGTTAA
>JACXGM010024692.1:0-15696 GCA_016801145.1 Umbra pygmaea
TTTCAATTTTGACTGTATTTTCTATCTTTCTTCCTTACTCTACAATCTGTGTAATTCTTGTGTATTTGTATTCATGTGTAACTATGTCTGTACTTGCACCTTTTTGCTTTATCTTGGCCAGGTCGCCGTTTTAAATGAGAAATTGTTCTCAACGTGCCCACCTGGTTAAATAAAGGTTAAATAAAAAAAAATAAAAAAAATAAAAATTATGATTTAAATAGAGGCACACAGAATTATGTGATAATAAAGCTTCAATAAATGTTTTCTGTATGATAATATGCATGTCTTAATTTACAATCATAATCCTATAGGATTGTTAATGCATTTGTAATTGCATTTGTAAATGGTTAATAGAGGTAAATATTGGCTTACTATTTGGCAAGCACTGACAAGTTATTGCACCACTTTCAACAATTCAAAAATTATTTAAAAAGGAAAACAATTAAGGAAATTACAAACCCTTCATAAACGCTTTAAAAAGGTAAATGTATTACTGTACCACTACAGTACATTATTACTTATTATTGTATATGACATTACCCAGTAAACAATATAGGTTGAGAACCACTGTACTTGACAATATGAAATGGTATCAACTGATACTTTCATTGAACGCATTGTTTATTTGGTAGATGTAGGTTTCTCATCGGGGAATGAGATCCAGGAAATCCACTCTAAATGCTATCAACATACATCTTAGGGGAATGTCTCTTGTCTTTATAGACATAATGAGCCCTGGCTGTAATCTCCATTATGAATATCTCCTAATGTACTGCTGACTAATTTATTGAGTTACTGGTGGGGATAAAGCATGGAAAGATGTTGTCACGACAAGCGGTCCTAAACATTTAACAAATTAATTAGTAAAAGAACAATCCAAACAAAACTAACAGATCCTGACACAAAGCACATACTAAAGTGTGCCTTATTTGACTACATTACATCTCATTAAACTGGACATGAACAAACAATATAAAGACATTGATTACACGCTGTGAAAACATAATGTAACATCAGGACTTTTTGATTGGACAGTAGCTCTTTAACTCCACCCCATCCAATGTTTCATTCTCTGTGCTCTCTTAATGCCCCGCCCACAACGTTAATTTCTGGGCTCTTACAGTACACTGCCATATACTGTGTATTTATATATCATTGCTGAAGCTATAACCACATCAACATCCAAGACTGTCCTGAAATACAATCAGCAGTGACAACGGTAAGATACGAAAATGTTTCCACTTAAAATATTGCATGAAAGATAAACCTGTTGCATTAATGACCTATCTTGGAAAAATGTTGAAATTTGTGCTTTTTTTCTTAAAAAACTATGAAAAGCATGCTTTAAATACATACTGTATGAGTAATAAATATACATCTAATAGATATATTGTTTCATGAATATTAACACCCTTGGGCAGCCTTTACCTGTAACATGTTTTGCAGCTCATAATTTTTTACAATCGAATTGTTTTCCTTGTATTTTTTACCCAAACTTTAAAATTAAGTTATTCTTCAAAATGTAAATACTATTAATGTTGTACCTAAAGATTAATAGATACAAATAACAGACCCAATTTGGTGTGGGGTGTAGAATAATAACAGCATTTTAACCAGAAGCTCAAAGTGGGACTGTTAGAGAGTATCACAATATTGCGTACAGATATACAGTTTTGAAGTAACCACACATTTACCATATGTCATTGCTATGGGTTTATCACCTGTTGAACTGATCACAGAATTCCAAATTGACATTTAGTTGATTATCAAAAGCGATGAGTTTGCCTGCAGAAAGGAGATGAGCAAACTGACACTGTGGTGCCAGGACAATAACCAAACCCACAAAGAAGATTATTGATGAATTCAGGAAGCAGGATCATGCTCTGTAAAGAACTGCAGCCATTAGCTTTAGATCTTCTGCGTTTACATTGCCTAGGACTGGTCATGGGACTTTAAGTCGAGGATAAACATATTTCGATTGTATACTCTATTATTCTTATTGTTGTTACTATGTTTTGTCTTTGATTGAATGGGTTGTCCCTTCTGTATCCTCTTGCTATGGAAAGTAAAACTGACACAGTCCCCAAAGGTGATTACTTTGGAGTAGCCACCACCTTCAGACAAAACATTTTACTACATGCTTTCTTGACAACAGCGATACATTTGGATATTTTAAAGCAAATTTCATGTAATTCAATTTTGCCATGGGCCAAAAAGAAAATGGAATGTGTAATAAAATATATGTACTCTATGCTACTTACTGTTAATATCCGTTAATTCTACACTTTGCTTTTTAATTCTACATTTTGCATTAGAGCAGAGAAAAGTCTGTGAATATGTATTTTCCTGCAAATGTTGCGAGTGTTTTATTAAAATGTTCAGCTTATTTCTTTTAATTATTCAAATATTGTCATGAGGCTTACAGCTTCCTCCACTAATATATAAACCCTTGGTAAATATCACCATAAAGGGCTGTGAAAAGAATAGATTTATTGTTTATCCTCTTGATCTTCCAATTATTCCAAATATTCACAAAAATAATTTGACTGGGTGAAGCAAATTTCACATATATTTGTTTATTTTATATATATATGTTAATGTTGAACACAAGAACAATACAGGGACAATATAACATTACGTTCACAATACGCAGGCCTACTTACGGTTCCTAGAATTTGTAAACAAACAGCTAGACGAAGGGCTTTCTCATAAGGAGCTACAATTTTGTGGAATGTTCTGCCAACCCATGTGAGAGATGCAGACTCAGACCCATGCTGGCATGCCTGGTAGGCTCCCCTCACTCCACTGGGATATCCTCGCTCCACCGTCACTCAGGGGCCATGTCAATGGCCTGCTCATGTTGCCCCATGATACCCCACACTTGTGGGATGGGAGTACACTGTGTGAACTCTACCCTCCCAGGGTGGTTGTGGTCTGTTGGTGTCCCTTTGATGGTGTGGTCTTGACAATGTAGGTGGGTCTGAATCATGCCTGTTTGCTCATGCCCAAGGTTTTCTTTGTGCAGGACCACATCTTTAGTCCCTCTCCTGTCTCAGCCCCAGATGTTATGCTGCAATAGTTTGAGTCAAGGTTTCTGTCCATTCTGTCCATTCTCAATCTCATTGATGTGTGACGGGGGACGAGAGACAGTTTATATATATTTATATTTTTGGGGTCAGTGTTGTACCGAGGTACTGTACTAGACCTAAGATACGCCCGCTCTAATGTTTCTGATGTGTAGTTCCTAGGTGAACCCAAACCCTTGGAACATGATTCAGGACCATGTGCCCTGATGACTCCTCCCTGCCTCCGTTCTATGCCCACTTCGCTGTGCTGGTGCCTACGTCACTGCTCTTGGTGATCACGTTTCCGCCTGGTGACTCCAACTGTCCCGTTGTCTTTTCCCAAGACCACCCAATTGTGTGTATGCTACACAAAGACTGTGGTCACAGCCCACCCATTACCATCTACATTTATGAACAATAATTGAACGCTGATAAACAATGTAACCCTAATAAAATGGGCTGGGTACCCTCAGATTCCCCACCCGGTACCGCCAGATGAGGACTGGCCACCCCCTTGAGTCTGGCCTCTCTCTAGGTTTCTTCCTAGGTCCCACCTACTGGGGAGTTTTCCTAGCCACTGTGCATCACTTGTTTTGCTTGCTCTTGGGGGTTTTAGGCCGGGTATCTGTCAAAACACATTGTTACGACTGCTGTTATACAAAGGGCTTTATAAAACGCATTTAATTAATTGAGTTGCTTGATTACTCGTTTCATATTATTTTGCTATGCAAAAACCTTCTATATTTTTTAAACTTAATTTGATTAATCCAATATGTTATTTCCATCAGTTACATAGTGCGGGTTAAAGTAAAGTAAAACCATTGAAAGACAAAATATTCTTATCATGAAAATAATTCTGAAATCTATGTGTGCAACAGTTTTTGGCACCATCTGATTAATACTTTGTTCTCACTTTGCCAAAATAACAGCTCTGAGTCTTCTCCAATAATGCATAATGAGGTTGTACAGTGCATCCGGAGCGTATTCAAAGTGCTTCAGTTTTTCCACATTTTGTTATGTTACACCCTTATTCCGAAATGGATCAAATTCATTATTTCCCTAAAAAATCTACAAACAATACATCATAATGACAATGTGAAAGAAGTGTGTTTGAAATCTTAGCAAATGTATTAAAAATAAAAAAGCACATGTACAAAAGTAATCACAGCCTCTGCTCAACCTTTGGCAGAAATTACAGCCTCAAGTCTTTTTGAATATGATGCTACATGTTTGGCACACTTATTTTTATGCAGGTTCTCATATTATTCTTTATAGGACCTCTCAAACTCCACCAGGTTGAATGGGGAGTGTTTTTTAGAGCCATTTTCAGATCTCAACAGGGATGTTCAATCGGGTTCAAGTCTTGTCTCTGGCTGGACCATTCAAGGACATTCACAAAATTGTCCTGTAGCCACTCCTTTGTTATCTTGTCTATGTGCTTAGGGTCATTGTCCTATTGGAAGATGAACCTTTGCCCCAGTCTGAGGTCCAGAGCAATCCAGAGCATGTTTTCAGCAAGGTTGTCTCTGAACATTGATGTCATCATCTTTCCCTCAATCCTGACTGGTCTCCCAGGTCCTGCCGCTGAAAAACATGCCCACAGCATCATGCTGCCACCACCATACCACTGTAGGGATGGTATTGGCCAGGGGATGAGCGGTGCCTTGTTTCCTCCAGACATGATTCTTGCCATTTAGGCCATAGAGTTCAATATTTGTTTCATCAGACCAAAGAAGTTTCCTTCTCATGGTCTGGGAGTCCTTCAGGTGCCTTTTGGCAAACTCCAGGTGGGCTCTCATGTGCCTATACTAAGGAGTGTCCTCCTTTTGGCAACTCTAATATACAGGCCTGATTGGTGGATTGCTGCAGAGATGGTTGTTCTTCTGGAAGGTTCTCCTCTCTCCACAGAGAAATGCTGGAGCTCTGTCAGAGTGACCATCAGGTTCTTGGTCTCCTCCCTAACTAAGGCCCTTCTCCCCCAATCGCTCAGTTTGGCCAGGCGGCCAGCTCTAGGAAGAGTCCTGGTGGTTCCAAACTTTTTCCATTTACAGATGATAGAGACTACCTTTATAACAAAGAGGCATCCCGTGAAATGAACATTATAGTTGACAACACGCGGCTACAACACCAGCCCTTCCCCACATACCTTGGTGTGAAGCTTGACAGAACATTGTCATTTAGACAACACCTGGAAATGGTCAAGGCAAAGACAACTTCCCGTGCCGCGCTGATACGGCGCCTAGCGGGCACCACATGGGGAGCTTCCACAAAGACGCTTTGCATCTCCAACGAGGCCCTGGTGTTCTCAAGTGCTGAATACTGTTCTCCGGCCTGGTGCCGCAGTCCCCATGTTATTAAGCTGGACACTGCCCTTAACACCGTCCTATGGACTATCTCTGGATGCCTACGAGCCACTCCAACCAACCAACTGCCCGTCCTCTAAGGAATTGCCCCTGCAGAGGTCAGCAGAGAAGGAGCAATGCTGGCTCTCGCTCGAGAGGCACAAGCGAGTGAATTCCACCTCCTCCACAAAATTGTCACTTGTCACGGAGACACCATAACGCATGCGCCTCAAGTCCCGGTGACCTTTTGCCACAAACGCCCACGAACTGCTCCACACTACACCAGCCGACATCTGCAAGGCTGCTTGGGTCAAGGCGAAATGGAGGGACCAGTGGAAGTCAGCAAAACCATCTCGGCTACACCTCTACGTTTGGAGACCCCACGGACGTTCCTAGCAGGCTCCTGCCCAGAAAGCAGTGGACAATCCTCAACCGTCTGAGGACAGACGTGGGACGCTTCAGGGCAGCAATGATGAAGTGGGGCATTGCGGACAGTGCCCGGTGTGAGTGCGGAGACACACTACACACTGTGGAACACTTTCTAACTAGCTGCCCCATATATCAGCCCCCAAACGGCAAACGTGGTCTAATTGAGCTTGGTCATAGGACAGACTGGTCTGGCTTGCCTAAACAGAACTGAAGCTCTAAGGACATACGCAAGAAATCATTGGGACCTTCAATGCTGCAGATATTTTTCTGTACCCTTCCCAAGATCTGTGCCTCGATACAATCCAGTCTACAGAATTTAATCAATTTCGGAAAATAAGGGTGTAACATAACAAAATGGGGAAAAAGTAAAGCGCAGTGACTACTTTCCAGATCCCAGTCAGGGGACTGGGATGGCCATGGCAAAGCATTTATTCTGTGGTCATTGATGTGTGTTCTGGATAATTCTGCTGGATGATTGAACCACAAGCCAGTTTAAGCTTACTGGCAGAGGCAGTCAGATTTCGATTTAATTTCTGCTGGTACTTGATGATCATGGTTCATGATACCATGTATCCTAATAAATTCGTAGATTATGTAGGTGTGTCTTCCAGGCCGATTGTTAACCTCTCCAGTTGCTTTATACTTCTTAATTATTGCTATAATGGTGGAAATGGGTATTTTCAACTGTTAAACTCAATAACCTTGTCGTACATCATTACTCTATTCTCTGGTCTTTCTCTTATGACTGACTATGGGAATTTGCCCTGTGTGTCATTTGATATATACCAGGTCAACCGGAATTTATGGCTAACTACTTAATATGAATATTAATTTGTCACGGTTATGGTGTTTGTTGAGAGAGAGGAAGACCCAGGCAGGTTTCTGAGTGATGCTTTTAGGTTTTAATGGAGACAATCCAGGGAATATGTTAAACACAGGGTAGTTGCAGGCGACACAATGTGAGCAGCACAACGGTAATATATATATATATATATATATATATATATATATTTAACTACTCACACTCTTAAAGCGACGTGGATGTAGAAAATAAATATATATAAAGAGCGTATGCAAAAATGCTCCAACAAAACTACACTCTTTTCACAACTTACTAAATGACAGATATAGCTCCATGGATTACAGCACACCACAACCAAAAGATAATTAATGACTCACGCCACCCTCTGTTCTACTGAGCACTAAATAGGGAAGAAAAGAGACCGGCTGGAAGCAATTGCTCATTAGACCGAACTGGTCTCTCAATTAACCTGAATAGGTATTCAGTAGAACAGGGGGTGGCGCACACTTAACACTAAACCCAAATATAACCCATATATACAAAAAACATAAATACCACAGAAATAATTACTACAAAAAAACAAGAGTCCATAAACACATCTATACAATGAGGAGTCCATTTCTCAGTTCGTGCCATGCCAGACCACACTGGACTGGGCGTGACATAACCCCACCCCAGGTGCCTCAGTGCTGGATGTGACACATTTAGTTGAATTATAAAACATAAAATATGGATTTTACTCTAAATTATTTTACGGGTGACAATAATTGTGTTGCATATGTTTCATATTATTATATGTATTTAATTTCTTTCACATTTCTTTTTTTTCAATAATTTTACATACATCTTGAAGGTTACATTTTTGTGTTAGTATTTTGAATAAAAAGTCAAAATACCCTATAAAAGACAAACAATAAAGACCTTTTTTCACAAGCCCATTTTCCTCCAAATTACCAAAGGCGCCAATAATATTGTAGGGCACTGTTCGTCACAATCTTAATCATAACCATTTCTTGTAAGTGTAGTCAGGAATTTACAGGCTTTTATTATTGTATTTATGCCATTTGCTTGGTTGAGTTCCCAGGGCACACTTGCTAATGAGACCTAGTGTGTCCCCCCTCAATCTCATTCTGTTCAGCTAAAGACGGAGAATGACTTTGATGCATGCATTTTCAAGTACATCTCAAAAGGGACACCTTCATATATTCTAGATATATTACACATGAAGTGACACAGTCTACGTCATGATAGTCAGTGGTTCCAGACTGACTACGGGTTCTCTGGCTTTCCCCAGACCTCCAGAATGAGGCAGCGCAAATTGGCATAGCGCTGCTCAGAATTTGGGATAGATAATTAGGATAATCTACCTTTCCACGTTGCTCTCCAGTGACTCCTTGTGTGCAGATCGAGCGCCTGTAAGTTCAATCATGAAAGTATAGTTGGTGAACGTATTCAAAACACACAAGATCTGACTAAAGGCTTCTGTGTTGGATGAGCAGTGCAAAAAGAATTGGCCGGCTAAAGGCTTCTGTGGTTGGATGAACCATGTGCGTGCCCCTCGCCATCCTGCATCGGTCCAAGGAGTTGCAGAGCTGCCGACAAGGCAGGGTAAGTGGGGAAGGGGGAAAAATATATTAATAAGAAATAAAATAAACATGAAGTGATATATATTTCAAGCCTTTTTTTGTTTAAATCTTGATGAGTGTGGCTTACAGCCATAGAAATAGAATGGATAGAAAGACCATTGAACTGCTTGACGTGGTCATTCAATTAGTACACAACAAAATGGCGATTGTTGTTAGTTGTCACAGTGACAATACGCAAATTGGTTTAATGCGGATTTAGGACGCTAGATCTTTGCATTGGAATGGTACACAAAAATGACTGCCGCTCTGACCATTCTGCTACATTGATTTGAATTGGAATGCCTTTTCTATCCATTCCATTTCTATGCTTACAGCTCATGGAAATTTAAAATCTAATATCAAAATATTAGAACAAAGACTTTATAGTACAGAAATGTGGACCTTCTGAAATGTATGATAATTCATGCACTCAATACTTGGGTATTCCTTTTACACAAATTACTGCACCAATGCGTTGTGGCATGGAGGCAATCAGCCTATGGCACTGCTGAGGTGTTATGGAAGCCCAGGTTGCTTTGATAGCAGCCTTCAGCTCGTCTGTCTCTCAGGTCAGGCAAGTTGTCTGGCCAAACAAGCAGAGTAATACCATGGTCAGTAAACTAGTAACAAGTTGTTTTGGCACTATGGGCAGGTGCCAAGTACTGCTGGAAAAGGAAATCAGCATCTCCATAAATCTTGAACTCTTGTCAGCAGATGGAAGCATGAAGTGCTCTAAAATCTCCTGGTAGATGGCTGCATTGACTTCATAAAACACGGTGGACCAACACCAGCAGATGACATGGCACCCAAAAACATCACTGGCTGTGGAAACTTCACACTGGACTTCAAGCAACTTGGATTCTGCCTCTCCACTCGTCCTCCAGACTGCGGGACCTTGATATCCAAATGAAATGTGAATGTATTTCTTTTATAACCACTGAGCAACAGTCCAATTATTTTTCCCCTTTGCCCAGGTAAGACACTTCTGACGTTGTCTCTGGTTCAGGAGTGGCTTGACACTAGGAATGTGACACTTCTAGCCCATTTCCTGGACATGTCTGTGCATGGTGGCTGTAGATCCACTGATTCCAGACACAGTCTACTCCTTGTGAAGTTCTTGAATCAGCTTTGCCTGACAATGCACTCAAGGCTTCGTCCGTGTTGCTTGTGCATCTTTTCCTACCACACTTTTCAAAGAGTGTCTTCTGGACAACTGTACTGAACCAGACTGAGAGATTAAAGGCTAAAAAAAAAATTAAAAAATCTTTTGTGTTACCGTAATAAGCTGGTTAGAGCTCTTCTCAGGTCCGCATTTCTGTATTATAAATTCTTTATTCTAATATCTTGAGATACTGGATTTTTTATTTCCATGACCTATATGCCGTAATCATCAATATTGAAACTAGAAAAGGCTTTACATATGTCACTTGTTTTGTAATGACTAGAATATATGGTGTCCCTTTTTTAAATAAATTACGGACAAAAATGAACTTTTCCATGATATTCTTATTTCTTTTAAGTGAACTTGTATAGTGCCCACACTGTCTTGTTCAATAGAATACTTATTTGGGAATTACTGAATTGGCAAAAATCAGAAACATAATTTTTATGATGTCAACATGTAGACTTCTCACAAAGTATTTTACAGTATTTTTAAACTACAAATTACAAACGATAGAAGTGTTTTGAAAAAAAAAAAAAAAAGTATTTCAAATACAAATTACAAAATGTTATTTTGTACTTGAAATATGTATTTGAAATACATGTATCACAAATGCTTCCCATCCCTGTGTGCAGTGACCAGTGCTGTACAGTATATGTTTATAAATATATCGTGCATTGTAGTCACCAGTATGTTTTCTCTTCAAAACTGCACTATTAGGGCATCTGGAACATGTCCCTGTTCTACAGCACACTTCTCTGCTTGTTTCTGGGTGAGTACGCTAAAATGTTCTAGACCAGATCTGTATACCAAACCACTGTTATTCATCTTTCCTAATCGAATATTATGTCTGCTGAAAAACCATGGTTAAATGTTTTGTTTGGATTATGCCTATATCTCATATTTCAACTTAACACAATTAACATTATCTTTCTCATGATATGATAAAAGGGCAGGCATTTCTAACAGGAGGTTTGTGAAAAATCGTTTGATACTGTTTTTGTAAAACAATGCATTTAAATATTTCATCAGAGCTGTTATATTTTCTTAATAAAGAAGTATTTAGAAAGCATTAGAATTCATATACTATGGTTGTAAGAAAAAGTTTAGGAAAAAAATGACAGGACTGGGATGCTAGTCAGGATTAAATTATTACAAAGAACAATATTCAGCTAAAAGTTTGAAAAACCTAACCATAGAACATTGCTGTGTAAAATGATTCCCAACCAAATATGTTGATCTTATGCAGCTTTAACCAAATCAAATTATTTTTTTATGTTTAACTAGCACATCCGTTTTCAATGAGTGTGTAAAATCTTGCTCTTATTATGCATCTCAACACTGTCTACTTTAGTCTGAAAATTTGTCAAACGTGATTTATGAAGGAAATTTACATTTAGGGCTGTTCTTGCAGATACAAATTAAGCCTAGACCTGGGTTAATATTGAAGCTCAATGAGATCGCTGTTGATCTTTACTTTTTAGGAAAGAAATAAGATTAATCTGTGAAATTGGCTCTTACACTCTTACTGTATATGAAATGTACTTATCACATACCCAAATGAAGCAATATTGGAAATCTGTGTATGTTGTTTCCTTTCAGCCAGCTATTCAGAGAAACAATGGGATTTTGGAACACTAACGGCCTGTATCACTGAAAACAATACACTCATGTTGGAGTGCCGCTACCCAAATTGTGCTGGATCCAACACACCCTATCACTGTAGCTTTCTCACCACAACAGGGGATAATGTGGTGTTGGGCAGCTCCAACCAAAAGTATTCAAAGACAAATTACTCAATCTTTACCATAACCAAGGAGGGTGCTTGTCAGCTTAATCTTCTTGGCCAACCATATTATGTCAACAAAACAAGTTATAACTGTACTCTGAAACGGAAAAACAATGAGGCAAAGAAGACGATCACCTTGGAGAGGAAGAAGTACACCGTAAACCAAAAAACCAGTGAGTTTCAATCAAACAAACTGATAAGAAGAGATGCAAGTTTCATTTCATACATGTGTTTAATTTTGGAGCAATGCCAACCACATTCTCACATTGTGTAATAAAACACAAGTGTATTAGTTGATTCATTTATTGTTAATTTAGTTTTTTCTTAAGTTTATGTCTATAACTAAAATTTCACAGCTCCAAAATGACCTGTATATGCTCATCTGTCAAAAGGCATACATTATTGTTGACATTTCCATCTGTAAAGAAATTATGAAATGGATAATTTAAAAAAAAATTATTATAGCTCTCTGTATAAACAACAAAACACATACAGTATATAAGTAAATGTACCATAAATAACAGTTGGGCCCACTACTAAGCACTCGCCCTAACAATATAAGTTTCAAGTGAATGATTGTGTACATGTTAATAACTATTGTAACCTTCCTCCCCCAGATACAATGAAAATTTGCTCTAACATGGGATTGCTTTTGCATCAAACTCCCACACTGCTGTGGCCTGTGGTCCTTGGTATATCAAAATGGAGGATCTTCACCTGAAGAACTATCCTTGCACACTGGAAAAGTCTGTCTCAAATGATAATACAAAATTTGAAAAATTGGAGCCTTCATGCTCTGAATCAAACACTTCTATGAAAAACATCAGTTCATTCTTTGCGGAGTTTAAAAGATCTGGTAGGATTTCATAAAAATCTAACCAAAAACAATGACTTTGTATTACATTCTATCCCACTTTTGTTTTTTAAAAGTATTTATCTGTATTTGTCTGAGCAAATCATAAACCTATTGACCACTGGTTTTTAAACTGTGGGGCACCATGAGGTGGGATTTGTCTTGAGATGGTTGAATATTAAGTGTATATTTATTTCATATCTGTTTTTTATACATTTTGGTCATAACAAAAAATATGTATTCATACAAGTAATCATTACAATCATGTAACCAATTGAGCTACACTGAAAGAAGTGATTCATTGGATTAACCTTAAAAATTGCGTCAACTGGTTACAAGCTACAGAATTAAATTGTCTCAACTCAAAAAAACGTATGAGTATCGGTCCATGTGTTATTTTGAGTTGAGACAACCTAATTCTGTAGCTATACCAGTTGACGTAATTTTTTTGGTTAATCCAATGAATACTTTTTTCATTGTACAGTTTTTGAAGTAAAAGCCAAGGTTTTTAAACCTAAATTGCTTTCTTTTTCTGAATGTGGGGGTGTGAAAATATCTCCATATATCAGGAATCATGATTTGAAAAGTTTGGGAACCACTTCTCTAAGACCAATAGCAAATGAACAATAATGAATTACTATATGTCTATTATGTCATTTACACAGCCTAAATGCAACCAGGTTGGCTATGCCATGAATTATTTGCAGTCTCTTTTTTTGTGTATTTAAGGTACAGTACTAGCAAATTGTTACTACAAAGCCTACAGTATATATTTCTTATCTAGAAAGGGACCTAGTGATTTCACCAAACTCTAAGCAGTTCTTTTGGTATAAATGGAGCAGTAATTTGGTGGTTTAGTTGCAAATGTTGTACCTGTACGTTCATAACAACATTTGTTACAGCAAGCGTGCAAGTACTAAATATGGGACTATGCATTCAACATGTCAATAAATAATATCTATAGCCATCTGTGTCTTTTTAATGAGCAAGGTGTTTCTACCATTAGTTAACTATAAGATGTGAGGTATAGCTGCACATGCACTTCTCTACTGTAGCTAACCTTTCTGCATTACAACATTAATGTTAGTTTGTCGTTATGATGCGTCAGCAGAAAAGCTAGCTAGCTGACAATGACGATTAGCTATGTTCAGGGTTGGGTATGTTATTTTTAATTTCATTACAGTTAAACGTTACCCATCCAAAATGTAACTTTTGGGTTACCCGAACTCAGTAACATAATCTGATTACTTTCCATTAAATTTAGATTACTTTTAAACAGCTACTTTTTAACCATTTCAATGGCATAGCAGGACCGTTTACATAACCTGATATGACTAAATAAATAACCAAATTTTGTGGCCCCCAAAAAGTTATTGTAGTAGGACATACATGTACAGTAGTACTCCTGAATAGAAAGTTCACCACAATTTATGTCAATAAGGGCATTATAGGTGGACGATGGTAAGTGGTAGTGTACCAAAAGAAAGTAAATATATAATGGGTCCAATATAATGTACAATATTATGTTTCTTTTTTTTCTATTTTCTTTTTTTATAAGTTTCTATTTATTATTGGACAAATGCATATAGCCCATTTTGTTTATATAGACCAATTATTTAAAACAACAACAAAAGAAATGTCTATTGATTTCCGTAACAAGAGCTCTGTACGTGTTTTGCCTTTTGTCATGAAGGGACATCAGGTAGAAGTGATCAAACAGTACAAATGGGACTGTATTTGATGATAAACTAAAATTTGAGGCAAACACTGATATTATTATAGGAAAAGCTCTTCAGCGTATGTATTTTCTAAGGAAACTTCAAACTTTTAACATGGATACTTCCTATATGAAAATGTTTTATACTTGTTGTTTTATTGAATCTGTCTTAAGTTTTTCCATTATTTGTTGGTATGGCAATCTTAATGTCAAGAATAGGAGGAAGTTGACTAGTATAAGGACTATCACACACATTTATAATGACTATTATAGTTACAATGTGCAGTTAGATACTGGGGACTGACTTAAGGACTAATCACACACATTTATAATGACTATTATAGTTACAATGTGCAGTAAGATACTGGGGACTGACTTAAGGACTAATCACACACATTTATAATGACTATTATAGTTACAATGTGCAGTTAGATACTGGGCACTGACTTAAGGACTATCACACACATTTATAATGACTATTATAGTTACAATGTGCAGTTAGATACTGGGCACTGACTTAAGGACTAATCACACACATTTATAATGACTATTATAGTTACAATGTGCAGTTAGATACTGGGCACTGACTTAAGGACTATCACACAGATTTATAATGACTAGTATAGTTACAATGTGCAGTAAGAAACTGAGGACTGACTTAATAATAATAATAAATTCAACTTATATAGCTCTTTTCTTCCAAGGAACTCAAAGCGCTTACACAGTGAGGGGGAAAGCCCACCTCATCCACCACCAATGTGTAGCACCCACTAGGGTGATGCACGGCAGCCATTTTGCGCCAGAACGCTCACCACACATCAGCTATCAGGTGGAGATGTGAGTAGTTATATATGCCAATTAGGAAGGAGAGGGATTATTAGGTGGCCATGATTGAAGTGAGAGGCCTCGTTGGAAATTTTGGCCATGACACCGGGGTTAACACCCCTACTCTTCCGATAAGTGCCATGGGATTTTTAATGACCACAGAGAGTCAGGACACCCGTTTTAACGTCCCATCCGAAAGACTGCACCCTACACAGGGCAGATGTCCCCATTACTACCCTGGGGCATTGGGAATGATTTTTAGACCAGAGGGAAGAGCGCCTCCTACTGGCCCTCCAACACCACTTCCAGCAGCACTGGTCTCCCATCCAGGGATTAACCAGGCCCGAACCTGCTTAGCTTTAGAAGCAAACCAACAGTGCAATACAGGGCTCTATGCTGCTGGCATTAGTTACAATGTGCAGTAAGATACTGGGGACTGACTTAAGGACTATTACACTAATTTATAATGACTATTATAGTTACAATGTGCAGTAAGATACTGGGGACTGACTTAAGGACTATCACACTAATTTATAATGACTAGTATAGGTACAATGTGCAGTAAGATACTGGGGACTGATTTAAGGACTATCACACACATTTATAATGATTTGTATAGTTACAATGTGCAGTAAGATACTGAGGACTGACTTAAGGACTGTCAAACTAATTTATAATGACTTGTATAGTTACAATGTGCAGTAAGATACTGGGGACTGACTTAAGGACTATCACACACATTTATAATGACTAGTATAGTTACAATGTGCAGTAAGATACTGGGGACTGACTTAAGGACTATCACACTAATTTATAATGACTAGTATAGTTACAATGTGCAGTAAGATACTGGGGACTGACTTAAGGACTATCACACACATTTATAATGACTAGTATAGTTACAATGTGCAGTAAGATACTGGGGACTGACTTAAGGACTATCACACTAATTTATAATGACTTGTATAGTTACAATGTGCAGTAAGATACTGGGGACTGACTTAAGGACTATCACACACATTTATAATGACTAGTATAGTTACAATGTGCAGTAAGATACTGGGGACTGACTTAAGGACTATCACAC
>JACXGM010024693.1:0-10184 GCA_016801145.1 Umbra pygmaea
TTATTTGCAAACTGGGATAGATTAAGTAATTAAAAACAAAGTAGTTGATATGCTGTGTTGTTTCTGTTGTTAAGTAGCAGTAATATGCAGTTATTAGCCGTGTCCACTGTATTTTTTGTTGGTTTTCATGAGACCCCCCTTGAAATAACCAGGACCCCCTATTGCCCCCCCAATCAAAATTGTCTGGAGCCGCCACTGCTTAGAAGAACACAGCTTTATGCAAATTATCCATCTGCTCAGGTTGAAAAAAAACAGGAGGTAGAGCTTGATAAAAATGCTAAATAAGCAGAAAGTTATAGTTTGGCCTACCGTATCTAGTTAGTTTCAGGGTTGCCAACATTTGAAGATAGCTTGGCAAAAAATGGAAATGGCATGGATAAGTGACGCAATGGCCGTCTGATCAAGGAAGGGTCTGTCACAATTTTCAGGTTAGAAGGTTGCAAATGAGCTCTCGTTCTGTGTTGCATTTGGTACAGCAGATTGGTTGTTGTTATAGCTATTGGCTAGACTCTTCAGTTACGCTGTAAACATGAGAATTATATTATTAGAGAGAGCGAGGATGAGAGAGGAGAGAACGAACATTGCAACTCCATTTGTACCCTTGCTCTTTAGTGTGCCGAAAGCTTCATTCATTTAATTCAAGAACAAACTATCACCAGTCAGATTATACGAAGGAGAGAGTTTCAACTCCTCACCGTAATTTATGAAATATCCAACTATATGCTTTGTGGAGTGCCTGGACAAAGCCCTTGGCCGTGTATATTGACAATATATCATCACGATGCCTAATTGCACTTATAACCTGGTTACCGTCACAATTGGAGCAGTACAATATAATGTGAATCAAAATATACCTGTGGTATACTGTAAAATATGAGACCACTGCAAAAAAAATTATCTGGTTACTACAAACAGACACCATTGGAAGCATAGTTGGCAAGTTCAACAGTGGTTACACTATGTGGACAGGGCAGAAAAAAGAAGCCATTAACGGGTGCAACCAGATTTCTGAGATGGCAGGTTATGAAAAGTGCTGGAGTGACTGCTGCCAGTGAAATCAAATAGCAGTTTCTTGAAAATGCAGTTTTATTTAATCTTTATTTAACATGGCAGGCCAATTGAGAAAGCATTCTCACAAGATAAAGCATAATAGTGCAAGACAAAATAAAGTTAAACATGATATGCACAAAGTATAGAATACAAAAATGCAGGGTACCCAAAGAAAATGGTAGACAATATATATACAGATTTTGTATGGAGTTATATTCCTATCATTATTTCAATTTGAGAGCATTTCTCACAGATATTGCATTCAGATTTTGTAATAACTTCCTTCAAAACCTTGCTCTCACACTCACTTTGCTCTGCTTGTGCCCAAACCTTCTGCTTATGTTGATGCTTGGATAGATTTCCTGCTCTCAACTTCAGCCATTCACCTTGCACTCAAGGATGCTTCTTCACGCTTTTAAAACTTCTCACAGATTTTTTCTGCACTCTCAGATTTTTGTGATGTTTGTGTTACAATGCTATCAAAATTTCCTAACCAATACAATGCCAGCTGTAGTGTAGACCAATTAAATTAATTTTGGTTACACTTTATTCGGAGAGTCTGAAATAGCATCTGTAAGGGCTCTACAGATAGTTTGTTGATGATATGACTATCAACAAACTATCAACAATCTATCGGTTGATAAGCAAGTAATTATGTAGTTCAAGGGTAGGCGTAAGTTTAGAATATGTTTTTGGGTAATGGTTAAGGTTAGGGTTAACATTAGGGGAACTGTTAAGGTTAGGATTTGGGTTAGTCGATAGTTTGTTTAAATGTTGTTGATAGTCTGCAGATAATCTGTAGAGCATCTACAGAAACACTTTTCGGACTCTGAAAATAAAGTGTTACCTTAATTTTTTTTAAATATGTACTTCCTCTGCTTTATTGCGACTTTTGAAATAATAAGGCCAAATATATATAAATAAAACTTATTTTTATTTCAAAAGTCTATAAATATATATAAAAGGCCATATATAAATAAAACTGGCCTTTTTATTTAAAAAGTTCAAAAGCAATAAAGCAAAAGAAGTACATATTAAAAAAACGCCTGGAAGGCGGGAGTGGAGGAGCCATGACTATTTGAGTGTGAGAGCAAGGTTTTGAGGGAAATTATTACAAAATCTGAACGTAGTGTCTGTGAGAAATACTCTCAAATTGAAAAAAGGTGCTCTTGAATAAAGATAGGAATATAACTTCATAATTGTACACATAAGGTCTATTAAAAGAGGTAAGTCAGTCGGTATATAGAAGTGGCAGGGCAATATAAATGGAGTAACATTTCAGCATAACTGTGCAAATGATAGAGTGCAAAATAACCTACAAAAAATAACTGTGCAGATGAATATGTGCAAATATGGCATGGGACGTGACAGAGACACTGGGGCATTAATGTGCAAGCTCCCCAATCTGAACCACGCATGACCCCAGGCAGGGCCGTGCACAGACCTTTTGAGGGGCACGTGTCGAAACTGGAAAAAGGGCACCCCCCTCCTTTATATATATGTATATATATATATATATATATATATATATATATATATATATATATATATATACATACTCACAAATAATAACAGCCATAATAATAATAATATTATAGATAATGTAGATATACAGGGTTTCAGGGCATCTTTCAACCTAATTATAACACGAACCTTCTGTGTGCCATGTGCTTGAAGACTTTTATTACTGTGATCCATTGGTCTCTTATTCACTACACTTTCCCTAAAATAAGCCAGCAATGAAAAAATATATATAATAGTGTGAAAAGTACAGTTGCAGTGAAAAGCATATTAGAATGATTTCTGAATGATCACGTGACACTGAAGAATACTTAACTGGAGCAATAATGCTGAAAAATCAGCTTTGATCACAGAAATAAATTACATTTTAAAATATATTCAAATAGAAAACAGTTATTTTAAATTGAAAAAATATTTTACCATAATATCGTTTTTGCTGTTGGATCAAAAAAATAATTACATTCTTCATGATAAAATATAAAGATTTCATAGTGATCTGATTCTGTAATGTGTTTTTACTACTACAATATTACTGTACAACATTTATACAAGACGAGCAGAGAGTACAGAATATTATACTGTAAATAGAAAAATTAGCTAGACTAGCTAATATGTGCATATTAACAGCCTTGAATTAATCATTATTTAATATTATTACCATAACATGATTAAATGTTAATAAATTAAGCGTATCAGCCATCACAAATCAAAAAAGAAATATGTTACCTATGACGAATATCATCGTCGCTTTGTGTAAGTTCCATTACGAAACAGCGTGGGGGCACACCTGCGCTTATGATTTCCCGATGGTAAAAACAAATGGTATGTTGTTGTATTACTTTTTTACAAAGGTCAAACTAAAATGCAGTTACGGTTTTTAGACCAGCAAATGTGTGCAAATGTGTATTTAAAACGGCACCGGCGGCATCACATTACATTTTAATCAACAGTTTACAAACTAGTTTGTTGTAGCCATATGCGTGCCTAGTTTTTCCTGTTGTAAAATACATTTGTCCAAAATCACAATTTACAAAAGATGAAATGTGTATGCACGGGCTATTTAAGTGTAGGCTGTATATTGGCAATAACTAGGTGGCAAATGCTAGACATCCCTCGTCCCACATGTCTCAGTCAGACATCAAATAAGTAAAATATTGCCTTTATAGACATGGTGTTTAGAACTTATTCAAACATCAAGATCTTTGTTTACCTTTGCAAAACTTCGCTCAGCTGCCTGCTGATGTGCGGTTGCTGCGGAACCGTAGTGCTTTCAGTCAAGATAGAGGGGGCAGAGTTATCAGGTTTACTGACAGTTTTAGGAGCGAACAAGATTTACACAAGCTCTTTTTAAGAAATTAAATTGGCTAAATATTTGTAAAACAAACAGAAAGACGTAAATGGTGACCAATAGCATTGATTTATTGAAGACGAAAAAAACACCACCACCCAAAAAAAGGGCACTTTGGATAAAAAGGGCATGTGCTCTGCACAGGTTGAGCCCTACCTGTGCACGTGACTGACCCCAGGCAACAGGAATTAAAGCCCCAGCTTGGCCAGTGTCTGTGCCCTTCCTCTCTGTCTACCCCTATACTGTAATACTCACCTTAGCCTATTCTCTCTAATGTCCTCAAACTATTTATGGGAAGCTTTGTATCTGATAACCAATTATTAAAGGTGATCCCACTACCCGCTGTGTTTGTGCAGATCAAATCAATCTGAACTTCACCTTCACAAGCCATTACACCTTCATATTATAACCACGTCTATAAGCACTCTAAATCTTGTCTCATCAACTCTGCCATTATCGGGTTTAATTTACTTAAAAGAGAGAATACAAATGTTGCGTGGAACAGAGCAAAGACTTTAAGGTTTTCAATATAAAGTTTCAAGCAACACAAGCTGAGTTATTCTGCTGGACAACTCTCCAAATAATCAGATATTCTTTATCTTTATAATGATAATGACATCATTGAAAATGTATAATACTGATTCCCTATTGGCCTACTTGTTATCATAAGCACAGAATCCCACCATTGGCTGAATGCCCTGGATTGTAAGTTAACCTGGCTTACTAGGCGCTAGCTTGTCTGGAATTCTAGATGTTAACCCCCTCCTGTTGGCCGATAAGGTTTCAGTAAACACCCCTCGTGACATCCTGTTTTTTTTAACTGTTCTGTCTCTGTGGGTCACATTTCACAAAATAGAAAATATCTTCATAACTCTTTAAGTCATTGCCACAATTTTTGAATAATTTGATTCCTGTCACATAATATCTATAAAATCAACAGCTTCTAAAAAATACCTAACGGTACATAGTAACATTTAATGGCACATAATAAAGCATACCCAAATTGTGATCACTGAACAAATATTCTATATTAATTGTATAAGAAACCCAATATAAAATTTGAGCTTCATTTCTTATATCAAAGCTACATTTTATTTTACTTTCACACAAGGTATAAAATTACTACACGTTACTACACTATCATTACACTGTACTATAATTGATCAAATACTTTCATACCAAGCACACTGCCTGTGGAGGTTCAGGACCTTGGAGAGTGTGCACCAGGAATGCGTTAAAAAGGGGGGATTGTCTACAGCACTTCAGCTTTCTTTTTGGCATTGTGTTTGTTACATTTATCACACACAATATACTGAATCTCTCTTTTTACAGTTGTGTATAGCTAACCTCAGGGAGAAAAAAATATTCCAAATTACTTAATGAACCTGACCCTAATCCTAATCTTATCCACCACGACCCTGAATTTAACCTCAATACCCTAATAGTTCTTTTTTATTTTTTATAAATCTTGATAATAATGCAAACAAATAGGTGATAGAAACAGAATTATAACCTAACATTCATACCTTACTTCCCCTAATGTCTACATGTAACCATAAACCAAACCTATAATACCTTAACATGAAAGTACCATAATCTAACTTTAAACCTAGTTGTAACCTTGACTCTAATCCTTGACCCTAATCCTAACTCCTGAGAGTCAGAAAATGACTTTGTCCTTAGGGGGACTAGAAACAGGTCCTAATACGATCTGTTAACACACCCCATCCCTGTTCACATACACAGGGACACCTTGATTCCACAGGTGCACTAGTTCAATAGTCTGCTGTCAAAGTGTACATGATGACCACCATGCCCCCCCACCAAGAGATGCTGCTGTCAAACACACTATCATTAATAGATTACATGTCACAACCACTACAATACCAGAGAAACCCAGGAAATTAATGTCAATTATATGTTTCCGGTACTTAATGCGCTGCACGTTCAACCAGAATGTCTAATTCGGAACATAGTTCATTGCAGAAACTTAATAAGTATTTGCTGCAGCCAACAGCCACGACTTTACCCTGCAGAAAGGCAAGGAGTTGCCAGACTGTCCTGCCTGACTGAACCATCGGCCACTAGAGGGACAACAAAGGCTACTGGCCTAATAGCTTACATAGGTACTTCAGTGAAAAGGCATTTAAGCCACATCACTGGGCTTTACTGTAGGTGGTCACATCATTAATTTACTGGCACACTTCACAAAACACCAAAATCATTGTAAAATCCTCAGAAAATAAAATGTAATCAAATATCTTTCTCAAATTTCTCACTCAACCAAAGGTTCTTCTCGTTGATGATAATAATGTTAGCCTTTTTGTACACAGAAAACCAATATTATCCTTCTACAGCATTGAGAAAAGAGATTTAGAATCTCAATTTTACAGCAGGAACTCTAACCCTTTGGCACTTGGAGCTTTTCCCTCTAAATAAAGACTGGGTTAACATTCAATCAAGGTGTAGTAATTAGCTGGAGAACTAAGATGTAATCATTCTGAATATTAAAGCCTTATAAATTAAACATACTGCTTTTGAATGGTAAAGCAACGACCACTTCTTTCCTCTCCCGTAACATGTTGTTAACGCATCGTACATTGGTATAATGAACTAAAGGCACTGCAGTCAGTAAGTCAAAATGCACATTAGAAAACAGGGTGCTTTAAACCCTGAATACTGACTGGCTGAGGCTGAATATTGTCAGACACGAATGGTGCAAATTTGAATTGAGTTTTGTTTACAGCTCTCAATGTTAGTACAGCACATTGGCCATACTGTATACCATACCTCTGTGCCTAGTTGCTTGGTTGCTTACACTTGACCAAAGGAAAGACATCGTTTGCTAGTAGGCTTCAATATGTTTTAGCTGGTGGAATGTCAAGTAACCGCTAGCTGGTGAAGGTGGGCTATTTTGAATCTCACGGTAATACAGTAGCTTGTTCTTAGACAGGAGAGATGGCGAGAGTGGGAGAGAGAGAAAGAAAGGTGAGAGAGAGATGGTAGAGAAAGTGAGAGGGAGAGGGAAACAGTAGAAATAATTTGAGAGAGAGCAAGAGTTGAATTGCTGGAGAATCCAACAGCGGTATTGCAGGAGCACGATCCACCCTCTCCTCACATCCCTGCCTGCCAGACATTGTAATGTTTAAAATGCTGGAAATGTAAATGTCATGGATAAGTATTTAAGCTAACAGCTCTTGCTGTACAAAATCCACTTGAAAAAGGGAACAGGAGCAGCTTGTGCATTTCTACAGGGTCAAACACATCTCGAGAGCCTTGAAAAACATAGCAACACATAGCAACAGCAGGTCATTCACAAATGTTGGCAGGTTTTACTTATTGCCATCGGGACAAGTGCACTGAAACAAACTCAAGGGGGCAGGGCCGTGCTGCCACACACATTACACACATCCACTCAGCTCCTCAAGGCCGTTGGTGTGAGGGTTTCCCTCTGATTGGTGCATGCATCCTAGCTTCAGGATAGCACAACCTCATTACCCAGCTCCTTCAGGCTTTTTCAACCCGGCAAAAACAGGAGTTGAACATGTGAAGTACGCTCTTAGATGTCCACACAGCCGTGAGGAGAGAACTGGCACAGACACACGTCATACAGTTTGTGGGGGCTCAAAGACCATGAGGTTTAGAGACTCATATGAGCCGTGAGCCATCCTTGAGCTCTGCCCTGATGGAGTTCTGAGGGTGGAACCATGGAGTTCTGAGGGTGGAGCCATGGAAAAACCTATCTGGGAAATCATTAGATATCCAACCATTTGTAATCCCATATGAATAGGGTTGTACTGTTGTTGATCATCAAGCTCACTTAACTTGTACAAGGGTCAAGGCAGAGCACACATGCTTTGAATAAAATGATAATCTGTGTGTTATCTTATAGCTTTATTAACAGGCCCATGTCAGAAATAATGTCCATGCAAAGCAACGGGAAAAGGATGGTAGAAGTGATTTGCATAAAACCTCCAGGAATATTTGAGTGTGCAAAAAACGAAACTATATGCTAATATTTTATAAAAAGGGAAGTTCATGTCTCTCAAGGTGGGAAATGTTCCATGTATGTTACACTATACCAAACAAACAAGACATACACACAGCCACAGACACATGTTGGTCTAACATCTCCCGTATCCTAACAAACTGCCCCCCCCAAACACACACACACACATACACAGAGTAGTGACTGCAGATTACAACGAAGAACTACACCCTTTAACACAGAACAGATGAGCAACACTAGAAGAAGAGTGGAGGGGCTCTATTCTCCCAGGGTGATTTGCTCAATTCCTTCTTATTTGCTGTTCTCCGACATTGAGAGGTACAAGATATTGAGCGCGAATGAGAGGGAAGATATTAAGAGAATGAATATAGTGAAAGAGAGAATGAGAGACTATACAGTTTTAAAGAGGGTGGCGAGGCAAATTCCGAGCTCCTCTAGGACACACTTAAAAAAAAAGTGATATCACCTCTTCCAAAGGTAACATCACACTGTCTCAGGCATATCTACACCAATCACACTAAAAATTAGGTTCAAGTGTTCAGCAATTTGTTTTGGGGGAGGGAGGCACTGCTGTCCTCGATTTTATTGGTTGGAATAGTTTGCCGCTGCAAACCAACGATGTGTTGCAAGGACATTTAAGTTGTAAACCATTTTCAAATGGTTGATCATGTGGTGTATATTCAAAAAGGGATCTTTCCATGGGTGAACCTTTTTTATGGTTACCAGAAGATTCCTATTTGTTTCCAGTGAGAACCTTTTTTATGGTTACCAGAAGATTCCTATTTGTTTCCAGTGAGAACCTTTTTTGGTGACACGTAGAATCCTCAGAGAAAAAAGAAAAAATAGAATAAATAAATACAGTGCCTTGCGAAAGTATTCGGCCCCCTTGAACATTTCGAACTTTTGCCACATTTCAGGCTTCAAACATAAAGATATAAAACTGTAATTTTTTGTGAAGAAGCAACAACAAGTGGGACACAATCATGAAGTGGAACAAAATTTATTGGATATTTCAAACTTTTTTAACAAATAAAAACTGACAAAGTGGGCGAGCAACATTATTTGTTTTTCTCCTTCACTCTTGTTTATCCTTCATGGACTCCTCTCCTAAAATAATCTCATAGTTCTCCCCTCTCTTAGGCGGTAAGACTAGATATAGGGCAGTATACTCACCCCTAATGGGGGTGTAAAGCCCTGTGTGTAACCATGGAGCTGGCTGACAGAGTATTACACAGTTGATGGACACTAGGCTGCTATTTCTAGATTCAGGTTGCCTCTAACCACAGATCCATGATCAGATAACCATCCAACCACTTCACAATTACTTTCACCACTGAGGAAAAATAGATTACGGTTCAGGTTAGGAGATTTAAGCCTAATTCTAGATCTGTGCTTGTAGAGACACAACTGGAGGCTAGGGGGCAGTAGTATTAAATTAAAATGGGAGTTGCTTAATAAAGGGTATGTGATCATTTGGACTGGCTGATGGTATATAGACTTAGATCCAGGCACAGCATTGAGAAATGGTCCTTGGCTCTGATTTATGGCATCGGTAGGAGAACCAGGCACTCCACTCCAATTAGCAGTCCCCGTTCCCCAGGGTGGGCCTGTGGACTCAGCTAGCCTTGTTAGCTGGGAGGGTGACAGCCAGACAGTTGCCAGAGGGATGGGGCTCTTTCACACAGTCAGCCAGGCTGAGCAAACAGCGAGGGGGGAGGACTGTATGCAACTGAGCTCACGGGATGGAGGACACTTTGGGACATATGGTCAAATTAAGCTCTCTGTTTCCACCAGGGCATGCTTTGAATTGACAAGAAAATGTTTAGTCAATGACAGGGAGAACAATTGAGAAAAAGACAAAAGAGTGATAGACAGGGAGATAATTTCAGATAAAAAGACAGAGAGACAGAGAGATGGAACCGAAAGGAGCAGAGAGATGGAACAGAGAGATGGAACAGAGAGATGGAACAGAGAGATGGAACAGAGAGATGGAACAGAGAGATGGAACAGAGAGATGGAACAGAGATGGAACAGAGAGATACAGCAGAGAGATGGAGCAGAGAGATACAGCAGAGAGATGGAACAGAGAGATGGAACAGAGAGATGGAACAGAGAGATGGAACAGAGAGATGGAACAGAGAGGTACAGCAGAGAGATGGAGCAGAGAGATGGAACAGAGAGATGGAACAGAGAGATGGAACAGAGAGATACAGCAGAGAGATGGAACAGAGAGATACAGCAGAGAGATGGAACAAG
>JACXGM010024694.1:0-15625 GCA_016801145.1 Umbra pygmaea
CCCCATAGGGGGAGCTCTAGCTCCTAGTGGTTTATCCCTCCTGTATTAGTGGAGAGGAACCCCATAGGGGGAGCTCTAGCTCCTAGTGGTTTATCCCTCCTGCATAGCAGGATGCATCTGAAAGAATGTGCATATGTGTCACTTCCTCTACAGGTGACCGTGCGTCAGCTATATAAGGCCCCCAGGTCTGCTATTACATTCTACCGAGAAATGGAAGCTGTAATTTGAAAGAGTAGTGAGTCTAGAATCCCTATGCGGCTCCGCTCCACACATAGAACTGGAGTTACACTAACTCTGGTAACTATTGTTCTATATCGTGGAGCTCCACCCCATAGTGGTTAAGGGCAGAGCTCAGCGCCGTCAATGTCCCCCTGATTACTCTCTGTAGAACCTAAAAGGTCCCAATAAAAATAATCCCAGAAGGAAAAAGGCTGTGAAGGACAGTACGCCTAATAGGAGTATCTAAAACACAGCCTTAGACAAGAACAGCCTCCTGACAAGAATATGATAAAATACTTGCACTGATGCAACTCACAGAGTAAAACAAGCAAGAATAGACAACACAGCCATCAGATACAAGGGAGAGAATACCCCCTTTCTAAATTAAAGTAAAATTTAATTTAGGGAGAGGGCGAAGACCATGAGGCACACCACCAAGGATAGCAACCGAAGCCGCCACGCCCCTTATGGAGTGGGCTCTCACCCCCTCAGGGGGAGTCAGGCCAGAGGAGACATAAGCCAACTCAATGGCCTCACAGAGCCAATGGGCCAACCAAACTTTGGACAGGGCCAGGCCTCGTTGATGCATAGCACACAAAAAGCTGCTGTGAGAATCTAATGTGTACAGTCTTGGCCACGTACATAGCCAAAGCGCGTACTTGACACAAGCTGTGTAGCCCTCTCTCGACCTCACTCAGAAAAGGAGGGGGAGAAAAGGCTTTGAGTTCCAGAATCCTAGAGATGTATGCAGTCTTGATCACCTTGGGAAAAATGGCTGGGTTGGGTCTCAGAACAGCTTTACTGAGGTCACCATTAATAATGCAGCAACTCGGATGAACTGAGCGCGCAAATAGGTCACTCACTCTCTTTGCGGAAGATAGCTTAGAGGTTCAAAAGGAGGTTTCTGTAGCGCTTCCAGGACCATGGACAGCTCCCATTTCGGGAGTCCAGACTCACCGCCCCAAGCGGTGAGCTCCTTTCAAGAAACACGTGACCAACGGGTGGGAAAAAACAGAGGTATTCCCCCAGCCTTCATGGCAAGCTGAAATGGCTGACGCATAAACTTATATTACCAGGCAATTTTCCCTCCTCCAGCAAATGCTGTAGAAAACACAGCACTGAATTGATCTCACAGGACTGTGGAGTAAGACCGCGTGGAAGGCACCGGCTTTCAAAAAGCATCCATCTACGTGCGTAGCTTTTCGCTGTAGAGGTTGCGCGCGCCCCTTGAATAATCTGGATAAAATTCATGAGTAATCCGTCTCAATTTAACTAGAGGTCAGCTAATTAATTGGACTGGCTCGTTAATTATGGCCGATTATGAGTTTTCAAAATAATTAATAATCAGCATTTTTGCTTGCCGATTATGGCAGATACATTTATCGGAGAGGAACCACTTCCTCTAGTGTTACAATTAGATAGCAAATCACATGGAAACTGCGTGCAGCCAGCCCATCTGTCGTGAGCTAGTCCGGAGGAAATTAGTGATTGCATAGAAGCCATGGTATGTATGTAGCTAGCATGAAAGCGGATTAATTAAAATCAGTTGCATATAATCACTTGTTTGCTTCACATAGTTAATACTAGTCTAGAATAGAGGTTCACTGCTTTCCAATTCTGTATCAACCAAAACTTTTATCCATTCTGTTTTCTTCAAGGCTTTCAGGGAAAAACAACCGGTTTAAAAAAAAGCTGCTGCACAAGGGTTAACTAGCTATAAAGCGTTGCATATGAATAAGGGGGATTCATAATTAATCATCAGATCAGCCAACAGTAGATCAAAATCGGGTACTGGCACCAAACAAGTGCTGGTTTAATTATTTTTTCCTTTCGACTTTGCACACTTTTTTTACTTCCACATTTAATTAAAAGGCATGTTAGCAGGAAATATACGTCGCTAGTGTTTTCAAACAGATTTCAAAGTAGCCTATTTCTGATGTTCAGTCAGACGGTGGCGAAATGAGAGTACATCAGGCCTCGCGCAAGATAATAATTCTGTAGTTAAAGATGAAATCCCATGTTTCTCAGTTAATGCTTCTGTTATATTTATATTTAATGTCGTATTTTTGTATTGATCTTGAAACCAGATATTCTGGAAATTACATTGGATATCTGTACTCCCATTGTGCAGCACCAAATCTGATTGGTTAATAACTATCAAAATGCACAGACTAAATTTTTTTTGCAAAACCCAACGGTTTGTTTTACAAAACAGATTTAATAGGCGAAGTTGTATCAAATACAAATCGTGCTATGCCTACTATGTGTTTTGAAATTTGTTTGGCCGTTTGTTTGAACAAATTTTAATATTTTGATATTTATTTGAGATTTGAAACTATTTTGTGTATTATATTAAGAAGTTATATTAAAAGTTTGTTCTTTCAGTGTAATTGTAATGTCATTATTTCCCCCCCAAAAATCATAATAATCAGTCGATTAATTGGTATCGGCTTTTTTGGTCTTCCAATAATTGTTAATCGCCTTGAAAAATCATAATCGGTCGACATCTAGACTTGACCTCTCCCATTCAGGGGCCAACCAGAGGGGTTGAGTTAGAACAGGCTGGGAAAACAGGGTTCCCTGAGCCTGGGTCAGTGAGTCTTGGCAGTGGGGAACCCACCATGGAGGGGCGCAAAGCATTTCCACCATTTCTGGGAACCATGCTGCGCCTGGTCTCTCCAGAGCAATTAGGATGAATAACGCCCTCTCCTGCCGAATTCTCTGAATCAAGTGCAGCAGACGCCGAGGGGGGAGCATAAAGGAGGCCTTTCAGCCATTTCTGGCATGCAAACGCGTCCACCCCTAATGGAGGCCTGTCCAAAAGGCCTCAGAGAGAACCATAGTGGACACTGTGCATTCTCTCTTGAGGCAAACAGGTCCACCTGAGCTCTGCCAAATTTCTGCCATACCAATTCCATGAGCTCTGGGTGGATTGACCATACGTCTGCCCTCGGACCTCCCCTCGACATGAGGTCCACTCCCACATTTAACTTCCCTGGAATGTGAGAGGCTACCAGCGATCTGAGGTGGGTTGATGCCCATTCCCATAACTCAACCGCCAGTCTGTGCATGGAGGGTGATTTCACCCCCCTTCCCGATTTATGTACGCTACCGTCGTGCGGTTGTCTGACCACACTCGTACATCCTGACCGGTGCTCAAGGGCATGAAGTGGTGTAAAACCAACAAAAACCCCTGATCTCCAGACAGTTTAGATGGTCTGAATGAGGGGACCAAAGTCACCCTATCGCCCTGCCCAGACACGTACCTCCCTATCCTTGTTGGGAAGCGTCCATGTACACAGAGAGGTGAGATGTTATCCTGCCCAGAGGGGCCCCGAGTTTCAGCCTGTCTGTGTCTCTCCAGAACAATAGGTCCCCGCTCAGGGACACAGGAATGGATAGACAAAATTTAACAACTCTATTTATACCAACTACGTCTTCACCCAAAACGGAGTTGGAGAGGTCCGGGTTAGGGCACCTCTCCCCAAAATGTCACCTTTTAATAGTGGGCAGCATGTAGGTGTTCCAGGCAGCCGGGCGATGGTGTTGCTACGCACTGGAACGCTGGTGTTTTGGAGCTCTTATTGATAGGCATCAAGTTGGGCACCAATATGGGGTGTCTAGTCAGGACACGGAAAGCAGGTATATGCTTTGGAATGTTTATAGATGCACAGGCACAGAATCAATTATAGATGCACAGGCACAGAATCAATTATAGATGCACAGGCACAGAATCAATTATAGATGCACAGGCACAATTTCCTTTTCTCCTTAACAGTATGTGTTTGTGGTTCTAAATGAGAGAAAATTAAAATCACTGTTAACTGAATAAACCTCACAATTGCGACTACGTAATACTCTCCATAAGTACAGAAAAAAGCAGTTGGTTAACTTAGATCAAAACTTTTTTTCCGGCGACCCACATTTTCAAAATTACAAACCATCGTGACCCAAATGTCATGAAAATAGGTGTTTGCAAGTATACCGTTTTCCTACCATTTGTATTTGTATGTAGATATTAACATAATACATACGTTCAAATTGTCACCAGAATAATAATAGGTACAAACATAAATTTTCTCAATATTGACAGTATTATCACCACATACCTGTGTTTTATAAAAACATGTTAAAATCCCCAAAATAACCAAGATGATGTGGTTTTCCCACAAATCATAGATTACTTGTATTAATTTACTCGCATTCAGATGAAAAAAATATCCATTATGCTTTTTTAACTAGCTATGTGAAACTAAAGTCAAATAAAAGTTTGGAAAACTGTAATAAATGGCAATTCTTTTTGTTACTTCCAATGACCAGCGCATTGGGTGAACAGGTTTTTTTAACATACAGGTTATTTTGTCTGATGTAGGTAAGCCAATATGGCCATGTAAAATCTGTTATATTTTTGGCAAATTCAATGAGCGAGACTACAGTAATTACTTCAAGCGATTTATATACATAGACAAATTATTGATATTCGTCATTGTTTCCCTTTTAAATAGTAGCCTAATCATTTTCATAAGCATTTGGCTAAGTGAGTGAAACGGAGAAAAACAAACTTTGTGTTTTTGGACAATTTAGAATGGACTACTTTTATGAAGTGCGTTAGATAGGAGAGATATGTTAAAGGCGCATGCTGGCTATGTTCAGTAGACAAACGCACACTGCATATACAATTTCATATTTCTTTGCACAAATTTCACTCGATCCGTGGAAGTTCGCTATTACATTTTTCACTGAAGTAGCCCAATGTTACGCACAAACTCCCAAGAAACAGTGTTGTCTCTTTTTAGGGAATGTAGTGTAGAAGGGAAGGAAGTAGTGATGTTACAAGCACTTCGCAATACAGAGGCGCATGCTGGGAGACACACACACACACCGCATTCGGAGGACACTGCGCTTACAAATTCAGATTACTTTCAGAATAGGCGATATGCGGTGGAAATTATAACTTAATGTGAATATATCGGAATTTTGGGATTTTTTATTTTGTTGAATTGCACGTTAATATCTGGATTCCGCGTTTCGTCCGTGTTCTTCACAATGTGTTAATCATATTCTGTAGGACCCGCTTGACCTACACAACTGCTCAGTTCAGTACACTGCCCATGTGGCTGTGGAGGTGTACTGTCAACTATAACATTTTAATCATGGCATTTTAACCATGACAAAATAATTATGAAAACATATTTGCCGACCCAATTTTAATCTCCCGCGACCCACCGGTGGGTCGGGACCCATACTTTGAAAAACACTGACCTAGATCACACAAAATAAATAACTAATATCAAGTAATATCTCCACAATTCAAAGTAATATCTCCAAAATGTAACACTTACTTGTGGTCACTGATGCACACAAACACTAATTGAAACTTAGAAACCGAAATTGAAAGTTAACTCCCAGCCTCTTCCAACTAGGGCTTGTCGCAGCATGTTTTGGAAAGGGGCGTGGCTTTCTAAGAAGCAACACTGTCCAAGCTCACATGACTTGAGCCTTTTGCACAGCTGGGGTTGCTGAGTGGGCTCAGGAGCAGAGGACGGTGGCGTGTCTCGTTTGCGAGACGTCCTCTCTCTGTGTCTTATAGAGAGCCTGTGTCACTTCTCCACCTGAGGTTCTTGAAGGGACAGCCGCCTTAGGAGAAGAAGAGGGCCTAGTCTTGCGATGGACGGGGAAGGATTTCTGCAACATGTTCTTTCCTTCTGCTCCTTCGCTACCCTCGCCGTAACCTTGGCCACAGATTTCCCAAAAAGGGATGTGTTCAATCGGGGCGTTCAGCAGAGGGAGTTTCTGTGGCTCCTTCAGTGCCATCGCCGATTGCAATAGGTGATGGTGAGACACCACTGAAGTAGCCATAATGGAGCTGGAACAGATAGCGACAGCTTGGGCAATCTGTAAGATGGCGGCTGACGCCTTCCCGACCTCCTGGATCTCTGCTGGAGTGAATAAAGTTCTACCCAGAGTGAGAGATGCCAGGGCCGAAGACAGCATGGCGATGTTGGAGACCGCTCCACCTGATTGCGTGCCCAACACATAAGCCTTCTCCGTCAGCGCGGCTGAGGTTTTATCCTTCGGCTCAGTGAAGGCGGGCTTCTTGGTGGTCGACCAGGCTGCCGAACCGCTGACCAGGTGTGCGGCCAGGGATTGGTCAAGTCAGGGAATACCACAACGGACCGCTTCTTCCCTCCCAGCGACATCGGTGAACGCCAGTCAGCCCTTCACAGGAGCAGAGAGAGCTGGAACGGGGCCGACCAGGACCCCTCCAGGTAGTCAGCCAGGCCCACCATGGGGGGGGGGGAATTCCTTAGAGGCAGAGGGCTGAACATAAATTTTGCTCTGCCACGACCTCTTAGTTTCCTCATTCGTAGCCGACGGGTAGGGAATGCCGATCCCGGAAGGCAGGTCTCGACGGAGAGAGGGCAGAATGGGTTCAGACGCCACCGGCGCCACCTTCGCTCCACCTTCCTCGAATTCGGAGAAGTCGTCTATCTCCTCGCCATTGGAGCCATGTGACCACGTAGAACAGACCCCTCATTGACTGAGGCCAAAACCACGACAGCCTCCTCCAATTGGAGAAGGTTCAGTGAAGAAGGCCTCCCTCCAAGCTCGAAGTTTAGGAGGCATGGCGGCACAAACCGAGCATGCAGAGTTAAGGAGCAACGTGGCCTTCACATGTTCGACTCCCATACACGCCATGCAGAACCCATGATTCTCCTTCCTCTGTGAGGCGATGGCAACAGCATGCCCTTTCGAATACGCCGACTAGAAAACACATAATAATTGACGGAGTGTAGATCCGGGTATACACAAAAGCTTCAAACTGGATGCGGCTGAAGATAAAGGGAGAGAGTAATGGCGGAGCTGGGGCCCTTATATAGCTGACGCGCGGTCACCGGTAGAGGAAGTGACATGTATGCACATTTTTTCAGATGCATCCTGCTACGCAGGAGGGACAAACCACCCTATGGGGCGGAGCTCCACGATCTAGAACTGCAGTTACTACAAATACTGAAGTATTTTACTATCTAACAACTGGGAATGAATACAAAATTAATGGTTTAATTAATTGTAGCATGGTATTCTCCCGCCTGTGCGTTATTATTCCTATGATGAAAGATTTACTATACACGCAGCAGAATTCCGTTTGATGTTAAGAAATTACATGCATTTTAAAGATAAGATAGTAATTTAAACTACTATCACTTGTTTAACTATAGACGTGTAAAATCATTGTTGAATTTTTATAGAGACCATGGGAATTCGAACAAGAGGCTAACACCCATTAACAAAGCTAGTGGCACAGCAGACAATGTTTTGACAAATATTTTAGAGACGATATAGTAAAAACTATTCAATCAATAGGATCATATCTCATCCAGTACGAGTGTATGAATGTGTCATACTTTCCATACACTATTGCGCATTTTGCTCAAAATGTTGGAGTCACAATGAATTTGTTTAAATTACGTTAAGTATATGCCTTCCTAAAGCCGGTCAGATGAAAATACTAAATACTAGATGGCACCCAGATTGAAATAAAAGCCCACCCGAAGAATAGTACAGCAGGCTATACGAATTAAACAGCATTCCACTCAATTTACTGGTGATACATGGAAAATATGCTTCTAAATATGATTGCATGAGGTTGGAATACAATTTATTCAGCAGGACAAATACATGGCATTTATTTAGGATACATTATGGCACTATTACGGATTGGATGACTATTATTGTTTGTTGAAAATATTCATTTGAAGAACAGCATATTTCTCAATCCAATACACTTCTCTAGTTACAGCTACATTTTACTTTGTACCGGTCAAACGAGTAACCACAGAGTGTGACAAATATATCACACCTAAATTCTACTAATGCATTGTGCATGTGACATGCGTTTATAAATATATATTTTAATATACGTAAAACAATAATTTATATTTTAAACAGAAGCTCTTTTTTATTTTCAGTTCACAGAAATATTAAGTTATGCTACCTTGCAAAATTCCATTATTATTCCATATATTTTAAATTAATATTCAATTCTTAATTTAATTAGTGAATATGGTCACATTCAATGCCAGTGTAATAGATAACATCGAAAATCTATATTTGCTATGTTTCCATATTTAGCTAAATGTTTATGGCTGTTTGAAGAGTAGAAACAAAAAACAATTTTTCAAATGATAAAAATGTACAGATTTATTAAAAGACGACCGTAAAAGTGTTAAGGCTACAGTTCAGGGCAA
Source organism: Umbra pygmaea (assembly GCA_016801145.1). Taxonomy (NCBI): domain Eukaryota; kingdom Metazoa; phylum Chordata; class Actinopteri; order Esociformes; family Umbridae; genus Umbra; species Umbra pygmaea. Next base: position 8,469 of record JACXGM010024694.1, read on the forward strand.
TCTCAAAATAAGCAGGACTTGTCTTATTTCTGAACAATAATATAACCAAGCATAAATATATTCTCACCTTTACTGCAAGATCTGTTTAATTTATTGTCTTATTGCTTTCCACACTTCATTATTCAACAGTTTACGTGCACACTGTAGCTGTAGCAATGGCCGGGTTTATTTATTTCTGTGACATCGGACCTGGTCTGGGCTTAACAAAGAGCAGCCTTAAATCGATTTCTGCTCAAGGTTTGTGTCTATTCTTCATGCTGGTGAGAGAGAACCCAATCTCTCTTAGGTATGTGGTCAAAAAATGGCATCTTAACAGAGCGAATTACCAACGCAGAACACAGAATCATTTTTTATAGAACCACTTGTTCTAATTTCAGTTAGGCTCTCTAGGTAATATGTCAATAAATTGGTAATTGCAGGCAGGGCAGAAAAATGGTGACGCCACGTGTGTTGAATTCCACACAGCAAGGAGTAAAAAATGTATAGGCCTAATTTATTTTCAAAAACGCAAAAGATTTGGGTGGTAATAATTTAAGTTTATATGTATATCACTGGGAATTTGATCTACTATATTAGGGGGTGTCACGATGCCAAAAATTCAGTAGTCGGTGCCAATACCAATAAAATTACACGATTCTCGATGCCGATTTCGATACAACGGTAAAAAAGGATTTTCTAAGATTCCAACTACTTGAACTTGAAACATTTATTGAAACACTTGAAAAATATCATATTAAGCTATAAAAAACATGTGCAATATAGCATAGAACAACATAATAAAGTCCAATTAATGCTCATAGTGCAACAACTACTCCCCAGACACATTCCAGACAGCTTTTCAAAAAGTACTGTGCAAAAACAACAACAGTGCAAAACAAAACAGTGGATATAGCTGTGCAGCCATTCAGTTAACAAGATAAACATGTTTTTTTTCCACAGTATTGTGCACCATTTCTTGGCTAGTTCAAGGTTTTTGGAGAGCAAAAGTAGCATGTCAACATGGTCTTGGGAAAGTCGCTAATGACTTATGTGATCTATGCTATATCCACATTTCCCACCAGCATCCTTAATGTAGCTAGCATTACACAGGATTCTGTGTATTTATTATATATTTAATTTAAGCAATACAGATTGCACATGTAAATGTTCTTAATAAAATATTATAAGTTAGTAAATATGTCACACTATTCTAATATAGTTTAGTGGCATATTATTTTCGAAATGTGTAATGTTTCCATATTTGTTAAGCAATGTTTATCACGTTGAACCAAGCGCTATTGCTTTGAAGGTGAAACTACGAAAGGCTAGGAATCCACTAAAGAAGCTGGCTCCCTAAAGAACCTAGCTTCACATCGGAGCGAATTATTGTGTGTACTGTGTTGGGCATTGAATCGTATGTTTTTATCAGTTTACTATATAATACGTTCCCCACCAGGGAACTATCTATATTAAATTGATTTTTCCTGCTATTTTCAGTTATCCTCCCTTGACAAAGCTAGCTAGCTACAGTATTGCAAACACTGGCATCTTTGCTAACCGTGCCTACGGTAATTCAAAAAATGTGCATCGTCTGTGTTTTGTCATTTTAGAACCGGAAGGTTTCGGTAGTATCGGTTCTCGTGACATCCCTATACTGTATATAGTTGTACTTCCACTTCCTGGGTGGATGCTAATGTGACATTTTACATTATTTATACAGACACTAGTGGGTGAGACTGGGCTATTCAGACAAGAAAATATCACTTAAATGTATAGGCCAGTTTGATTATTGAAATACATGTTGAACCCCACATTTTTTTGTGTACCCACTAACATCAATGCGGGTACCCCACTTTGGGAATAGCTGGATTCATCTTATCAGCACATGGGGGTCAGGTTTTTAACATTTGTAACACAATGACTAGCTGAGCGCCCATCAATGCAGGTCTGGGCGAGGGAAGAAGAAATGTCAAATTTCTACAAAAATGATGCACGCTTTGTGAGGGTGTGCGCAATGCTGATATTTTTTACACAAAACAAGATTTATGAGCAATGTACGAGGGTGCACGTTAATCACAGGTGCACGCTTCATGCGCTATGCAAGTGCATACAACCTATTCAGCTTATAAACCAGGTCATTATTAAATTCAGGTCTCCTGAATTAAGGTTAGTAAAAACAAATCAAAACAGTAGCAGGAACAAGGTTAGAGATCCCTGAGATCGATCGACAAGAATCAGTGTTGATGGTCAACGTGCTTCCGATTCACATGGTCAGGAGAGGAACCGATCACAAACTCACATGCAATCACTGAAACAAGGCCTCCATCTTTACCACTACAGATATTCTGACATAGTTCCAGGTCCATAATGTACCTTATAAAGAATTGAAAGAAAAAACTGATCAAACTAGATCAGAAACCTGGTGTTAGACAATGGCAGTTTTGGTTATTACCTGGAGGCAGTGGCTGGTTCTGTGCATACATGCTCATGGGCTGCTGGCTATAGCCTATCCTACTGTACGGATGAGTCTGGCCCATAATGATATCTGGTGGCATAACGTTGTAGGGGACCACACCCTGGTTGCGTGCTCCATAGTCCTGGGGAGACAAAAACATCTTCTGAGACATGCCACAGGTAAGGAAATATATTCAACAATTAGATTTTGCACTTTTTATATAGATACAATGAGTATATTTTTGTATACAAAGTTTTTTGTGAGAATTGTATTGATATAATTTTATAATATATAATTTATATTGTAAACAGGTGAACATTTTAAATGGTTGCCACTAAATGTTACAGGGACACATTCCACACAGTTATTCCCTGCAGTTACTGAGGTCTAAAGACAATGTGTTGAAACAATTTCGCTCAACATGAAATTCAGACACGTAATTGATGATGTTGGAAGTCAAAGGCCATGTCGTGTTGGTGACAAGTAGCTGAGATATTTATTAAGGGGGGCTAGCTAACTATTCATTATAAACAGATTGTTATAAAAATGAGCATACTCCTCCAAAATCATTGAAGTACCTAACCCTCATCAAAAGCTTACATATTATATATGTTGTTTCAAGATATGTTAGCATATCAGGAAGACCACAGATCTGAATGGATTGAACAGGTATAAGATACATGGTACGTTTGCTTCAAAAATGTCTTACTTTTCAAACTTGTATATTGTATCTCAAATATCTGCACTACATTTTCATAAAAAAACTGTATTAACTGAATTTTGACAATGGGGTCTATATTTGAATAAGCAGTTTTAGAGCATACTGTGAGTGTGAACATTGGTCAACAAGTGAAATGATGTCTGCCTGTTCAGGCATATGTTAAGAGTAGTATTGAGTACTAGATTTGGTACTGCCATGGGGCCTAGTTGTTTTTGGATCTGTCCCAGTGTCTAACATACCTCAGTCTTGGTGGTGGAAGGCGTTTTCTTTTTCTTGCTATTCTTTTTCTTGCTCGAGTCCGTTGATACCGGAGGGACACTCTTATCGGGCTTCACCGCCTCAGCCATCTTCTTCTCGGGCTCCTGAGGTACGGGCATAGGCGGTTCCTCCTCTTCGGGAGGCAGTGGGAGGGGCTCCAAGTAGTAGCTGCGTGGCTTGGGCTTCAGGTGGGTGTGGTAGAGAAGGAAGCGCTGCTGCTCCTCAAACTTGGTCACCTTGCGGTCCACACGAACTGTGCCAAACCAGCCCCAGGAAAGAGGTGCAGAGTGCTTGAGGCCCTCAAACACATCCCATGGAGAGATCTTCTGCTTGGTGGACACTTGGAGGCCCTGAAGAGGAGACATGATTTAAAAAACTTTCCCCAAAATAGGCTGAACTGATATGTAAATTCCAAAAGGAGTGGGAAGAAGACATAAACCGAGATTGAATCAGGGTAATCTTCTGAACACTAAATCTTTAAAGAGTATAAATGTTAAACAAAACATTCTAATTCTAATTCACTGAAAGACCAGGGAAGAGGATATAGAGCACATCTAGTGAACACTGTCAATACCTCAGTGATGGTGAAGTAAGCATTAAGACACCTCAGCTCTACGGAGGTGTGCGGTTATTCCCCGGCAATGCACAGTCTGGAGTGTGTTAATGCGCTTATAAAACATTGCCAACTTTTTATTTGTGAAGATTAATGTTTTAATGTACCTCTATTAACGTACCACCCACCACTCCTCTTCCTGTTGCCATGTTAGTATGCCACAAATCAAATAGTTCCTATTAAAACTGATCATTTAGGTCGTTTATAACAAGGTCTGAACACTTATGTACAGTATCATTTAATCTACATGGCATTCGTTTTCCAGTTTGCTTTAGTGATGCATTTTTTATGCAATTCAAATGTTTAGTTGATACCGACTCCACTGTCAACATCAATCAGCCTGCTATAGCTACTGTACTGACGACACTATGGTTAACGCAGTCAAGCCAACATCTGTGCAGTTTTGCATTGCAAGCGCGTTTCTTTGAATTGTCTGGAGACAATTATATACATCCATCAAAAGCCACAACATGCAATCTTGTCTGGGAACGAAACCTTATGAATACAAGCAGACTTCCATGTATTATGCATGTAATTATAGGTGCAGGCTATAATTAATAAAACTATAAATATTGTAGTCGTTCCCAGTTATTACTGTCAGACCCGGTGGCACATGTCAAATTACCGTCCAATTGCCCAGCTCTAGAATTTGTGCTGTACCTCTTTCTCAAAGCCGGCGATCTTGTTGCCCTTGGTGTCAATGAGAGAGCCCTGCGGTTCGCACGTGATGACATCACGGGTCTGCTTTGGCAGAGGAAGCAGCTGCCGCACCTTCTCCAAGCTCTCGGACTGTCGGTCGCCAAGCTCTTTCTGCAAATATAGACAATAATTAGGTTAATGACATAGTACCGTTCAAGAGAGCCCATGTAGATCCTCCATTAAAAATAATGGGTTTACAGGGGGCAACACCATAAATGCTATTTTACTCCTCCTGCTGTGCCGAGCCTCTGATACCAACATTTGCTCCCCTCTCATTTGCCAACATAGGTAAGCTACATGTGTAATTGAAAATATGGCATGGAAACACTGGGGCTTTCAATCAAATACTACTGTATTTTAGCAAATATACGGCGCACGATATGCACGTTTTTATAAACAGCACACTTCCCCTGCGCACTATATTCAATGGTGCGCAATATAGAACGTTTTTTACACAACTACAGTCATTATTTTTGTTCTGTACTGTTGATATAGACCAGCTACTCCCAAAGTGGAATACAAAATAAATTGTGGGTCAACATGTATTTCAATATTCAAATGTGGCTAAACATTATTAAAGTGATGTTTTCATGCCTGAGTAGTTCAGTCTCACTGGCGAAAATAATCACCAATTAGTGTCTAGATAAATATCAACATAACGTCAATTATCAAATAGGTTAATTGGCATCCAACCAGAAAAAAAAAAAATTTGGAGTACTTGAAAAATGACCTACAGTAGGCAAATCAAACTACAAACTGGACAAATACCGTATGTAACGCTAAAGTAAAAAAATTATATACAGTTAGATCACATAGGCTATTCAATTATACAGCACAAATTTATGCACCTGGCTAATTTCATTTTGATGCATATTGCAAATTTTTTGTTCATCCAATAAACCTAATTTCACTACTGAAATATTACTGTGTCCTTCAGTTATTTGATAGATAAATATGAAATTGCTGATCCAAACACCCAATAATTTATTAATGAAAATCATGGCAATTGTCAGGGGTGCCTAAACTTTTGAATACGACTGCAAGCACGCACACATATATATATATATATTTTAGGCAATTGTACACAAAAGAATGGATAGTTTTTTTTTTGAATGGATAGGTTGATTCACACAGTAACCCTGTGAACTACGGGAATATATGGGAATTAACAGGAATATTTGGAATTTAACTGGAATATATGCAAATGATTATTAATACTAATTAAATGTAGATATTTGTGCACTGGATATACAGTGCCTTGCATAAGTATTCACCCCCCATTTCTTGCGTGACAACCTGAAATGAAATAGGATTGTATTGGGATTTTTACCTTTTGTTTTACACATACCTACAAAACAAAGGTTTTAAGGATTTTAAGCAAAATACCCTAAATTCAAGGCTTAACTTCCCATAGAAAATAAAGATTTTTTAACATACATTATTGGTCAAAAGTTTAACAACCCTATTTCTTTAGTTTTAATTAACATCTAAGAAGTTCAAGTATAGTGAATAACCTTAAATGGCACTAGGTTAGAAGTAAATGAAAGGCAATATGATCGAAAGAGGTCTGGCAGACCGTTATTTTTGTTGTGATATTGACTATACCTCATATGTATTGCATTGATTGCGTGAAATCTACCGTAATGCAAGAAATCAGTGCAACTGTCCTTTTCTAACTTGCCATTAAAGGGGCGGTGCGCCAATGTGTGTAATACAATGGCAATAAACTGACTGCAAGTTTCATGTGACTTTTGTATTTCATATTGCTTGTAGTCTAGTTTTACCTGAAACTTCGAAACAGATATATAGCAAGGTAATGTCAATCAATATTTATATATGTAATGTTTTTGTTTATAGAGCAGATTATACACTTAGATGTGATCAAGTCATCGTATTTAAATATATCGTCATTAGGGATGCTCATATTGACCGTTTAACCGTTAACCGAAAGTAAAACATTTGACCGGTTAATACTATCAGTTAAACGGTTAAGAAGTTTTTTTTAATTTTTTACGTATATATGGCCTATATTAGTTAAATCACGTGGCGCGTTGACACGCGCAACCAGAGCCTGGCGCTTCATTTTGAAAGGTGGGGAGATATAAGTAATGAGGAGCAAAATATACCGGCTGTCTGTTTTGCATCTGCAATGTGTTCTTCATTTAAAATGACAAGCCTTGCACATTTATGGTGACTGTGATATTAACTTGCGCTTTCATTTTTTCATGTGCATAAACGTAACGCTATCGTATTGGGAAGCATATATTATTTTATCGGCTATAATTCATCATGCTCCTGATGCATTATAGCCGACGAAATAAGGTTACCTTAAAAACAACACACAGTGATTGACAACAAGCATTTTATTTTCGGAGAGGACCGTAATGGTAATTTCAATTAAATGGGAGCGCTCGGCAGTTATTGTATAGTTA